>JAJIBD010025682.1:0-107195 GCA_021461705.1 Cryptotis parvus
GGTACATGCTGGAGCAGTGGGGGGGCAGTAATTCACATACCTCTTCCAATTCCCATTGAGCACCAGCTCCAGCCCTCAATAAGCTAACTACCGGGAGTAACCCTTTTAATTGGGCCGCTGTGGTTAAGCGCCCACCACCTATCCGTATTCAGTGGAAGTCTGACAAACCTATATGGACACCACAGTGGTCCCTCAATACCAAAAAGTTAGAGGCGCTAACAAATCCTAGTGGAAGAACAGCTGAAAGTAGGACATATTGAAACGCTTTCAGAATGGAATTCTCCTGTTTTTGTAATACAGAAAAATCAGGCAAATGGTGTTTGCTGATTGACTTAAGGGAATGTAAATTCTACTATAGCTCCCCCATGGGAGCCCCTACAACCTGGGCTCCCCCTCTCCAGCAGCTATTCCTAAAGATTGGCCGCAATTATCATAGATTTAAAAGACTGCTTTTACAGCATACCTATCCACCCAGATGATCGGAAAAGGTTTGCATTTTCAGTCCCTTCCATTAATCATAAAGGTCCTTTACGTACGTTTCAGTGGACAGTATTGCCCAAGGGGATGACTAATTCACCTACGATGTGTCAACACTTTGTTGATGAGGTTTTTGCGCACCCATTCGTGCTAAATTTCCTGGTGCATACATAATCCACTACATGGATGATATCCTGCTAGCTTGTGATAATTCCAGAGATCTCAAGAATTTATATAATGATGTAATGACAGTTTTACCAGAGGCTGGCTTACAAGTAGCTCCGAAAAAATTCAGTTGCATCCTCCATATGAATATTTGGGCTATGCTCTTGACTGCACTACAGTGCGCCCTCAAAAAATTTCCATTAGCCGAAAGGGCTCAAAACCTTGAATGATTTTCAAAAACTGCTGGGGGATATCAACTGGGTGCGCCCCCCTTGGTATTCCTAACTGTGAGCTCAGTAACCTGTTCCACACCCTGGAAGGTGATCCTGCTTTAAATAGCCCAGAGGCAGCTAACCTCCTAAAGCTTAGAAGGAATTAGATTTTTTCATGGAACGGCTTCAAAAAATCTTACCTCTCCAGATTTAATCCCAGAGAAAAGGTATGGTTCTTGGTCTTCAACACTCCCGAGTCTCCAACTGCTGCTATAGCCCAATTATCTGGACCGTTTGAATGGGCTTTACTTACATAACAAGCAGAATCGTACTGCTACACCTTACCTTGAGATGATAGCTAACCTTATAATTAAGGGAAGATCAAGAACCCAAGTATTACTTGGACATGATCCCCATATAATTGTACTACCTGACCCTAAAAAGAAATTGAAGCTGTTTTTACCACTCAGTGAAATCCTTCAGAGAGCTTTAGCAGATTTTTCAGGAGAAATATCTTATCATTACCCAGCTGGAAAAACCTTGGGAATTTCTGAAAAGGACACCTTTGTAATTTCCACCATTGTCCGCTCCTCTCCCATTCCTGATGCTCCAGTGTGTATTATATTGATGGCTCCTCTCATCAGGAAGGGGTGGAATTACAGGTCCTTCGTTGACCACTACTGTGCATAAATTATAAATCTGCCCAACAAGTGGAACTCGCCTCCCTGATACATTTACTATCCCATGTATCTGGCCCATGTAATGTGGTGAGTGATTCTGCATATGTAGTTGGTTTATTTCCCTGGAATTGTCACTGCTTCTTTTAAATGCCCATAATCCTATAATTCAGGAGCTACTCCATAAACTACAAGATCTCCCTCCTAATCAGAACATTCCCAATATACATCTCCCACATCCGTTCTCACAGCCGACTCCCGGGCCAATGGTTCGAGGGAAACGAGCTAGCAGATCTCTTGGCAGCACCAGTATTTAAATCAGCTGAGGAAGAGCACCAGACTCTACATACAAATGCCCGCCACCTTCATGTACACCATGGCATCCCATGGAGACAAGCTAGACAAATTGTCCGAAACTGACCTGTCTGTGCTCCTTTACATTGTACATCTCATGTAGCAGGAGCAAATCCTCGAGGTTTACAGACAAACCAATTGTGGCAGATGGATATAACTCATACTAACTTATTTCCCAACAAAACCTTTCCTTCATGTGGTCATCGATACCTATTCCCGGTTCATATGGGCTGTTCCTATGACGTCTGAAAGAGCTAAAATCTGTTTGTTCATTTTTACTCCAGTGCTTCTCCGTCATGGCTATTCCCCATACCATAAAAACAGATAATGGTCCTGCTTACACCAGCAAAACCCTTCAAATCCTTTTTGTGAGGAATGGCAGATCAGACATATTACAGGAATCTCCATATAATCCACAAGGACAAGGAATAGTTGAACGTGCCCACAGAACGCTGCAAAAACCTCAGCTATTAAAGCAACGAAAACAAGTATGCCTCCCAATGGATTCTTTATCTTTAACATTATTCACCTTAAACTTCTTAAATATACCCTCAAGGAGGTCCCTATACCACGGCTGAACGTCACTTTCAAGAAGATATGCAAACTCCAAAACAGTCAATTCACCTATCTGGGTGAAAATTGATGATAAATGGATTACAGGTCACCTCCTCATTCGGGGAAGAGGTTATGCTTTCATTTCTACAGAGCGATAACCCCGCCAAGAAACTCTGGGTTCCTCTGCGACTTGTTAAGACTAGAATTCTCCAAGAATCAGAAAACAACTAATTCTTTCAATATAAAGTCTTAAATTTTAAATTGCAAGTTGCTGTTTAAACTTCCTGGATTGGTTCATTTTAATAATTATCTTGTTTTGCAGTCTGTGATCATGGTTCATGTCTAATATCTTGCCTTACAGCCTAAATGTTTTCTTTCTTATAAAAAAAAGGGTGGAGAAATGGTGGACTTTGAGCATAGTGCTCAATGTCCATATGTTTAAAGGATTGATCTTAGAGTTTCCTTTTTTAATGTTTTGCTCACAGGTATTTGCAGAAAAAGAACTTGGCTGCTGCAGATAGCTTCTATGTTGCTCGAGGCTTTGGACTCTGATCACAGTGCTCATTACAAAAATGTTTGCTAAATCAATGAAAAAATTGTTTTTCTAATGATTCTGTTCACAGGATGAGATATTGGAATCCAGTAAACTTGTGCTACACTGCTCAATACTCCGAGACTCCTAAAACAGTGCTCACAAAAATTTAATAATTTGCAAAAATAATTTTTTCCCAATGCTCTATTCACAGGAAAAGACACTTTCTCACCATCATTTGCCGGCTTTATATTCATGAAACACTTGACTAGTTACCATTTATCACCCTAAATGGGTCACATATACAGCTGTAAGATATTGATCGATCAAATATATGTGCGTGTGTAATGTGGTGGCCACCATTATGTTTGTGGATTAATGTTGTGTCTATGTTATGTCTCAACTACTACCTTCTCAATTTCTGACCACTACAAACCTCTATTACATTCATCAGCTCCACTGCTGATCCACTAGATTTATCAATTTTAAAATCATCAATTCTCATACTTATTTCCCTGCTCCACCCATGTTGGAGCTTCTTTATATTCTTCTCTCCATCCCAGACTTGGATCCCTACAAAGCCTTAAAATCTCTACTTGTGATTAACCTCGAAAAGTGTTTTTGTCTCGCCTAAAAATTAAGCTTTACAGGGTACAGTTACCGGTGCCAGTGTTCCCTTGCTGAAGAAGCCCTGCAAGACACCCACACCGATGTTCCTGACACCTTTTCCAGCACTCAAGACTCCTGTTCCAGAGATCGAGATATTACACCAATGTTCCGGACATCTGTTCCAGCACTCAAGATTCCTGTTCCAGAGTTCGAGATATTTGTTCCCATGTTCCAGAGACCCGATCCAGTGTTCCTGACAATTCCAACGAGTTCCTGGATCGCTGCTCTCCAGAGACTCATACTCATATGATCACCGCTATTGCTGTCCCAGAAGTAGCCCCACAGACTTTGTTCCAGACACCCGACTTTCCATAAAATACAGCAAATTGACTCTCACAAATTATGGACAGTGCAAACTATAGTCCATTATAATCAGACAGCTAGAAACACTTTGTCATGAACTTTGCTTTGGGTCCAAAAACAAGTTAGGATCCCTAAAAGTAACATGTATTATCATTTTGTAATTGGAATTGTTTTTCTCATCTTAATTTTCTGTACATTACTAAATATTTCTTACCTTTTCAATTTTTATTAGTAAACTAATCAGGGAGTTGTTGCAGGACTCCTAAGGGCCGCTGCATCTGCTCTCGTTTTCCTCCCGCAAATCAACTCCGTAGATAAGGGGGTAGTCTAAATGTGGCGTTTATCCGACCATGTATGCTGTACTAGCTGGTATAAATATTCTCCCATGCTACCACAATCATCGTGGGACTAGCTAGATCTTACCAGCATATTAGCCTGGCCACGTAGGACACCTAAGTAATTAGACCAGAGAGAAATGCTGTTTGCTTCCAAGCAAACAAGCATGGCTCCCTGATATACTCAAAGGTAACTAAAATATAAAACTACAATGAAGTAGAGGAGGGACTTGTGAAGGCTTGGAGAAATATTTAACTGGCATTGGTGTTGGTCTTTGGTACAGAGACATGCCATCTCAGAAACCCCCTTCTTCTCTACACTACAAAGGCATTCCCAAGCAGATTTTGGCTCAAAAAATTAGGCATAGTAAAGGCCCTAGGTGAGGTGCAGGGAGGGATTACCTAAGGGCATTGGACCCTCCCTGCTTTCCATAACAGTGGAAGGAAGGTCTGAGTTACAGGGATATAAACTAGCCAGTTCCGCTCTCACTTGCTTCTTCTTTGTGGGATCTCTCCTTGTGAGCGTTCATTCCCTTGGAAGCTTTTACATGGTGGTCGCCATCTTGGCCTACACGTGGCTGGGGGTTCTAGCCTGGAATCCTAAGCATCGGGCTTTTCCTTTTTGCTGATTTGTATGCCTGAACCTGTGATAAGTAAAGCCCTTTTAAAACTGCATCGGATTCCTGAGTTTTCATCCATTCCTCGCCGGCCGGGGTAGAGGGAACTTGCTTTCCGTGCACTGTCGGAGGGACCCTGGTGGAGCGCCCGACAGGAAATTATATCTTAGTTTGAAAATCTTAGTAGGTTTTGATGCATAAATTTTTTTTTTAAACCTTGCCTCATTTAAATGCTAATATCTGTTTTTATGCGGCTGTTCTCTACATATCCTCAGAGCTGATCTGAGTGAGTGTGGGATTCCATTCACTTCAAAGGAAACTTCAAGCCTGGATCTTCTCCATGGGGGTGCTCAGTCTAACACAAGAAACTCCCCATGGCATTCCCCTCTTGCATTTGTGAGGGAAAAACAAAAAAAAAGACTTCCCAATATAGTTAACATTTTAAGTAATTGAATCTGTATGATGTACTGTAGTCTTCACACCCTAGTTCACTATTAAAAACCTACTTAATATCGAGTCACAAAAAGGTGCATCATTATGATAGAATATTCTAGTGTACCTATTACTTTCAGACAAACACTATGGTAGGTCATTACTCTCATGTGCATATGTTGGGAATGGTCTCACGCTGTGGAAATGATTATGTGATGGATAGGCATACTTTATACACAAAAATTATTTTATGGGGCGGATGAAACATATTACTTTAATGACCCAACATGCATTTTGTTTTGTTTTTTAGTGGCTTGCACGAAATTGCACGTAATCCATTCTTCCTCTTCTAGCTTGATCTTTTAGCAGTCTTTTTCCTCTGCTTTCGTTAAGAGCCTTCCAAACATGATTTAAGGATCATCAGTTTATAGGTATAAGGTGATTTTTCTTCAATGCTCTTTTTTCTAAAGAATATTTTTTCTATAGTTAATATTCATAATTTAAAGTTTTCCATTGCTGATGTGATTAAATAAGACTAGGTGTAGTCAATACTTGTATTACTTGCCTCCCATTGTTCATCGATTTGCTCGAGTGGGCACCAGTAACATCTCCATATGTCCTATGTCCTATCGCAAGCTTGTGTAGTCCAAGGCATCTGCTCACTCCAGGAAGATGAAGAGCCTCAAACCATTCCTTCAGGCCAAGGGAATGAGGTCTATAATTGTTACTGGTTTTTGGCATATCAAATATGACACGGGTAGTTTGCCAGGCTCTGTCGTGTAGGTGGTACACTATAAGTAGTAGGTAATCATCTCATGCACTTACATTGCATTAAAGTGTAGTCAAACTTACTTTAAATTGGAATAGTAAAAAACATTTACTATGAGTTTATTTTTCCTTGTATGTTTGTAAGATACATTTGTGTTCCATACATAATTGAAAAAATTACAAAAATTCTTTTAAATAATGTTTTCATCTTCCATTGTGTAAAAGGAAATTCAGGGTTAATTAAATTTAAAAAATTATAGCCAGGAATTTACAGAACGGGCAGGAAGGAGCTGGGAGCTCTAACTGCTTTTTCTCTCTCTACCCCCAAGGCTGATTGCTACCTGTGAGAGATGGCCCTTAAAATGAGGCCTTCTATCTTGCTTTTTATTCAAATAGCTACATTATCTAAATTACTCTTTACCTTGTATCTTAGGTAAAGAGTGCATGCATCTTATATTAAAAATGCAAATATAGTTTATAAAACAATAAAAATCTAATATTCCAAGTGGTGTTAATAGTTTTATTATTTTAGTATTCATTATTAAAGTTTTTGTGTTGGTCACATTTGACATTGCTCAGGGCTTATTTTTGGCTCTATTCTCTGGGGTCTCTTCTGGGAGTGCTCAGGGACCCTATCAGTGCGGGGGATTGGAGGGGGTCCCACAGGCCCTTCACGGGTAAGGCAAACACCCAGACCCTTTGCACTACCTTTCTAAGTCCATAGCATTTGATTTATAACAAAGTGGGCAGTTAAACAACTGTATTAGATGTTTGGGCAAGCGATATCGAAAAGAATGTTGATACACATTCTTTAGAAGAATGTTGATATTATTTCTCTCAGGAACAATTGGTTTAACACAATTACAAAGTAATTATAAAGCCCATATCTTTATAATCAATTTTTTTTTCTTGATCTGTTTTTTGGGAGGGGCTCCCAGGTGATGTTCAGAGTATCTGGGGCCATTATCAGAGATTCTTGGTCATCTGAGCCAGCAACAATGCAGGGGTCCAGGCATGCTCTGTGCTTTGATCCTGTTGTTCCACTGCCACACCCAACAGTGCTAGGGTATCTGTGATAGAAGTGAGGTCTGCCACCTGTAACACCTGCACCTTAATCCCTGTTTCTGTATCCCTGAGCCCATCATATTAATCAAACTCTCTGCTTGGATTTGCATGGAAGTTTGATATAACAGAAATCCACAGTTCTATGAAGTCTTATTAATATCTGTTAACTTTTATTTATTTATTTTATTCATCTTGATTTTTTGATTTTTGGGGTCATACTCAGCAATGCTCAGGGTTTACTCATGGCTCTGCACTCAGCAATCACTCCTGGCAATACTTGGGGGACTAGATGGGTTGCTGCAGTCGAACCCCTAGTCAGCCAAGTGCAAGGCAAGCACCTCCCGGCGGTGCTACTTACTTGTAGCCTGCCTTCCTTCCTTCCTTCCTTCCTTCCTTCCTTCCTTCCTTCCTTCCTTCCTTCCTTCCTTCCTTCCTTCCTTCCTTCCTTTCCTTCCTTCCTTCCTTCCTTCCTTCCTCCTTCCTTCCTTCCTTCCTTTCCTTTCCTTCCTTCCTTCCTTCCTTCCTTCCTTCCTTCCTTTCTTCCTTCCTTCCTTCCTTCCTTTCTTTCTTTCTTTCTTTTCCTTCCTTTCATGATTTTTCGGTCACACCCAGCAATATTCAGGTGCTACTATTGTCTCTCCTCTCAGGAATTACCCTGGTGGTGCTTAGGGGACCATATGGGATGCTGTGAATGGAATCTGGGTCAATCACATGCAAGGCAAAGACCAGACCCACTGTGCTATCACTATGCCCCTAGGTCTTATTTCTATCCTTATGTGCCCTTACTTTATTAGAACTAAGCCTAATTTGCAAAAGGATGAGCTTTATAGTTGGTCAAACTGGGGTAAAAAAGAGGCAAAAAAAGAAAATGTTTTTAATAACTTTTTGTTTTGTTTTGGGATTATACCAACAAAAAAAACTCCTGTCTCTGCACTCAGAAATTACTCCTAGTGGTGTTCAGGGGGAGCATATGGGATATGTCGAGGATCAAACCTGCATCGGACTGAGCTGTGCAAACTCCCTACCTGCTGTACTAGCATTCCTAACAGCATCTTTCTGTCCATGTCAGATTCTCGCTCTGTTAGTCATTGGTTAAAAGTGTTGTCTTTTTTACTGACGTGTTGGAATGATGTTGTTTTTACTAGTGTGTAGCTATGACTTTCCAAAATGACACTTTCAGGTTTTTTGTTTGTTTGTTTTGTTTTCCTTAAATCCTTTGGGAATGGTGTGTGTAAAGCTGGGGCAGAGCGCAAATGACTAGTGCTCCTACCTGGCTTGCACACCGACCCTGCAGAGTTAACCAAGCTGTAGCCCTGGTGCACTGCCGAAAGGCCTCAAAAACAAATCAAAGTGAACAAGACCAGACCAGAGCAGAAATTCTCTTTTTCCAAAAAATGACACAGTTGAAGATGGAAAGCATTCAATAGACTTCAGGGAGATTCCCATGATGTTTGCACCTGTTCTAGTTTTTCTTATTTTCTCAAACCTCTAAGAACAGCACAGACAGTGAAACTCAGCAGAACCAATTAACCAATATTCAGCAATCCCCGTGGGCTATTCTTAGAACTCCCAACTGGATTTTCCATTTGCTCCCATTTTTATCATCTTTCTATTTTCCCCCCCATTACAGCAGTCTCTTACTACTTTTGGATATACGATTAATTTTTAATTGTTTGTTTTGAGGCCACACCTGGTAGTGTCTCAGGGTTTACTCCTAACTCTGCATTCAGGGATCATTTCTGGTGCTGCTCAGGGGACCATATGGGGTGCTGGGAATTAAATCCAGGTCAACCTATGCAAGGCAAGAATCTTACTCAAGGCATGGCCCTAAATTTTGAACTCATATGTCATAATTTATCAAGGATTCTGATCCAATTCTTTAACTGTGATCTATTCTCTGAGATGGATTTGATTTTCTGTGAGAAATAAGAATTCTTACTATATATTTTGTGTTCTAATGTCAAACTCTTCATCTCCATTTGCAGAAGAGGTGGATGGATGTAACAGGACCGGAAGCAGGAACCCAGACAAGCAGGTGGTGGGGAGAGGTGTTACGCTGCTACATAGCTGAACCACAAAACCAACAACACTGAACAATAGGAGATCTAAGCTACAACAACCACATATTTTAAAATGTGCCTGGTAAGGAGGCAGGCTGAGGGTTGAAAGGAAAAAGGGAGGCGTTGGTGAAACCAAGCAGACACGGATGATGGGACTACTACATTGTCCGCGTGAAAATCAACTATGAGTAACTTTGTAGCTCATGGCACCTAAATTTAGCAAATAATTTTAAAAATAAAAATAAAAGGGCAATTATTACTTAAGTCAAATCAAACTCCAAATTTAGAACCTCTGAAGAAGCTCCAAAAGTAGGAATGTTGGGGAACAAATGTCTGCCATTGGTCTAAATATGTCTTTGAGTAAAGGTTAATTTCATGGAGGAGCTTTGAAGATAAAATGGAGGTTGACTTTGAATATATATCTACATGTAACATGTAGTTATATTTACATATCTTAAAAATACATATGTTTATTATCTTAAGGCCTTCTCCTCTGGGGAGACCTAACCAATAGAGAAAGGTTTAACTAGTTTTTAGTCAACCACTTTTTATACGTTTTCTAAGTTACCTTCCTTTTCTATTTCTGAAGTCCTTTGATTTAGCTGAAGCTCTTTAAAGACGGCATCTAAGACCACTTAGTTCTGTGGGATCTCTCCCCTGTGTGCAAAGATAGACACATGATTAATAAATTCCTCTTTATGTCTTCTCGTACCAGAAAAATATCACATGTGGCAGTAAAAATAGCTCTAGCAGTTAGCACTTTATACCTACTTTTCATGCTCTTTGTGACACAATGCAAATTACTGATGCAGTGCTTCTGTATATCAAGTAGTATTGTCACCTGTGAGTTGAGAAAGCTGCTTTCCTGTGAAACACTATTTTTACTGGAAAAGAATTACAGGCAGAAAAAAAGATAGTTATTTAGACTTAGACATTTGACAGATATCTTCTAGAAAATAAACAATGCGGGCCTATGATTTTAAGTATAATAACAGTGTTTGTTATCAATGATAAATACTAAAATTTGAAATAAAATTAGGATTTTGGAGTACTTGTATTTGCCAAAGCTTAAGGATATCTCTTATAGGTTCAGTCACGAATTTTAAGAAATGTGTTTTTTTATATTATCTGATGAAATATGCCAACATCTGAAAGATTTGCATAAACCAGTGAACCAATACTTTCCAAACAATCATCTATGATGCTATTTAATCGTTTCTGGTTAGAAAACAATCATTTAAAATGCACAATGAAGTGGATACTTCCAATGTAAAGAATACAAAAAATATTACTGTAAAGAATACAAAAAATATTACAAAAACGATTTCTGATTTCTCAGTGGCACCAATCCTACCCCTTGGGGTGTTGCAGGTATGGCAGTGGTGTCCGGCTGTATCAGCAGGTGGCAGACAGGAGATAAGCTTGTCTACACCCAGGGCTCTGCCCCATGGGCCATGGATGGTTGATAGACTGACATAGAAAACGACTGGGCTTCTTGGGATGAACCCAGAGTCACAGCAGAGGCTGGCAAGCTACCCGTGGTATATTTGATATACCAAAAACAGTAACAGTCATGGACCTCATTCCCAATGAATGAAAACGTTACTGATGCCTGCTCAAGCAAATCGATGAATAATGGGAAGACAAGTGATACAGGTGAAGTGATACAAGTGGCACCAATATTTAATGGGCAACCAGAATTGTTGATTTTTGACATAGTATAAAAATGCACATTTAAAAATTTTGGCCCCCCAAAAGCATGTTCTAAGGTTCAGAGATGCTGATGATACATGTCTATCCCTGCCAAATGGGTTTACTGAAGATACTGGGGACTATCAGGGCCACAGTGGGTGTTTGGGGCCTCCAGGGCCTCAGCTAGCAGTGCTGGGGAGCTTTCAAACTCTGCCGGTGCTGGGGTTATGTGACTTCACTCTGAAACTGGATCCTATTGAGCTATTTCTTGGCCCCAATATCTATGAGCTATGCTAAAGTTTATTAACAACTTTATCTTGTTCAAGTAAATCTGTGTAAGACTACATTATCTGCTTCTACACAAGAACATATCTTAAAGGTTGAGACAGAAAACAGATGGAAGACTCCACCAATCTATTTTTTTCTTTTGGGTCACACCCAGCGATGCTCAGAGGTTACTCCTGGCTCGACACTCAGGAATTACTCCATACAGTGCTCGGGGGACCATGTGGGATGCCAGGAATCAAACTCAGGTGGGTCGCCTGCAAGGCAAACACACTACCCACTGTGCTATCGCTCTGGCCCCTCCACCAATCTTTTATTGGGACAGATAAAACAAATTTTCAGGGACCGGAGTGATAGTTCAGAGGGTAGGGCGTTTGCCTTGCATGCGGCCGACCTGGGTTCGATCTCTGGCATTCCATATGGTCCCCTGAGCACCACCAGGAGTAATTCCTGAGTGCAGAGTTGAGATTAACCCCTGAGCATTACAAGATTTAACCTAAAAAAGCAAAAAAGCAGAAAAAAAATATTTGCATACACATGTGATAATGTCACTTATCACTAATGTTTTGGAAAATAATTTCACTGTGAAAGATGGATTTTGTACATGAATCTGGAGTACACTCAATATAACCATTTTAATGATATAATAATTATTTTAAACATTTCTGCTATCACTGTCACTGTATCTCTGTCTTCCCGTTCATCATCGATTTGCTCGAGCGGGCACCAATAACATCTCCATATGCACCTGTCTCATGCAAGTAGAGTCCAAGGGCACCTGCTTGCTCCAGGAACATAAAGAGCCTCAAACCATTCCATCAGGTCATGGGAATGAGGTCTATAATTGTTACTAGTATCTAGAATATTAAATACGACACGGGTAGCTTGCCAGGCTCTGCCGTGCAGGTAGCACACTCTTGTAGTCATCTCAAAATCCAGAATTTATTGATGAACCACGCTGCTGCAAGTGGTTGCGCGAGCCGGGCTGTGATAGGCTGGTCTGCTGGGTGGAGTTCTGACGAGGGGGAAGTCCAGATGTGGAAAATGGAGGTCCTTATGGAGTGGGGGGGTTGTCTGGCTTGTTGTGAGGCTCTGCTGGGGTGGCGGGCCAGGGCTAGAACCTGCCATCCCTCCCAGGCGCCTCGTGAGCAGCTGGGCACAGTGAGAGCCAGTAGCGGCTCTGTCCCATGGCTGTCCCTGGATCAGCATACCAAGGCCGGATTAAAAAAAGACTGCAGCAGGGTGGAACTTGATGAGCCAGGCTGTGATATGCTGGTCTGCTGGGCCATTTTCCTCCCGGCGCCTCATGAGCAGCTGGGCACATGGTGGCTGGCCAGGGCTAGGACCTGCCATCCCTCCCGGCACCCTCATGAGCAGCGGGGCACAGTGAGAGCCAGTAGCAGCTCTGCCCCATGTCCGTCTCTGGATCAGCATACCAAGCCTTAGAAAAAAGGCTTTTAATAGTACAAAAGCTCTTCCACAGCACTCCAATATAATGAACAAACTTTAGCTCTGGTCCAAACTTAGATCATACAAAAGAACCTAAGTCTCCCACCAAAAAAGAGAGAGGATCTCACCTGAGATGAATCCTACCCAGAAGGAGCAAAAGGCCAAAGAGCAAAAAGCCAAAAGCCAAAAGCAAAAGGCCGAGGAGCCAAAAGCCACAGGAGCCAAAAGCCAAAAAGCTAAAAAGGCCCAAAAAGGTCTTTCTGCTATAAATTCACTTATGGTAAATATCAATAGGTAGAAATGAACATAAACAAAAGCACTTTCTGTGAAGTCAATCAAATTACGTAATACAATTTTTTGAATTTTGAGATAATTTTGTTGCACACAAAAGTGAGAAATATTGTAGAGAAATCTGTTTCTTCTAGGTTTATCAAGTAGTAACATTTTACAAAATGGTAATATAGTATCATGGCAATTATTTTGACAATGATGCTGTCAAGATGCAGAAATGTTACATCATGGCTCCCTTAGGCTGACTTACAGCCACACCCACTTTCCTTCCGCCATTCCTTTTCTTCATTCTTGCAGCATTGTTCTGTTTCTACTTCTACAGCACTATCATTTCAATGATGTTAGAGATGTGCTTTGTGAAACCTTTTTGACTAGCTTTTCATTTATTATTTTGTGTAATTCTGGGGATCCATTCAAGTTGTCAAAAAGTATCAACAGATTTTTACTTCTTTCACTGTTGAGCATTCCAAGAGATAGCTATACTGGTTTATTTAACCACTTACTAATTGAAAGGCAGATTTTGATTGTTTCTCTTCATATGATCCCTAGTTTTCATTTTTATAATATCATAGCATGCTGTTATATCTAAATGTGTCTTATTTGCATTTCTCCAATGGTAAAAGCACCTTGTGATTTGCTTGTCATCTGTTATTTCCTTTTGGTGAAATGTCTTCATTCTATTCATATCACAATTGAATTATTCATTTTTACTACCAGACTTTGAGCATTCTTTTTATTAGACCTTTGTCGAATAACCTATATTTTGTTATATTTTGTTAGAGTCATGTGGAGTCTTTTATAAATGTTTATAAAACATTTTATAAATGGTTCATAAATTTCTGGTCTTGATAGTACTGTTGAGTTATTCTATATTCTTGCTGTTATTTTGCCAATCATTGACAGCCAAATCTTCAAGATTCGCTGTGAATTTGACTTTTTCCTATTACACTTCATTCCAAGTTTGTTTGTTTTTATGAACTAATACATATCCTTGGTAAATCTGTGAACTTATGGTTTATCATATAGTCATGCTCACTTGATCACTTGACATCATCGATTTGCTTCAGCTGGCGCCAGTAACATTTCCATTTGACCCTATCATGTGCCAGTGTAGCCCAATGGCTCTGCTTGCTTCAGGAATATGAAGAGCCTCAAACCATTCATTCAGGGTCTTGACAAAGAATCTGACCATCTTTTTAGGTAAGCGGCACGTGATCTTTTCACGTCCCGTGGGATCCAGTCAGTAATGGCTCTAGTCCAGTGGTCGTCTCCAAGTTGCATTACATGTCCAGCCCATTTGATTTTCGATGCCTTGGCAAACGAAATAGGGTCCCTGGCTCTGGATCATTGACGGACATTGGAAGTCCTGATTCTTCTCTCACTTGAGTGAGGTGTGATATTCCAAGCATAGCTCTTTCGATTCTCTCTCTGGGAGACCCGAATAGCATTCTCATCCTGCTTTCCAGGTCTCTGAGCCATATGTTAATGCAGGGAGAATAGTGGAGTCGGAAGAGATGTGCCTGGAGCCGAGGTTCTTTGTCCTTTTAGCTATTTCTTTGATGCTATTGAAGGATGTCCATGCCGCTCTCTTCCTCCTGCGCAGCTCAGGTTTTAGGTCGTTCATCATGTTGATTTCGACCTAGGTACACATAACCGCTGCATTCAGAGATGTTTGTTCCACTGAGAGTGAATGGGGCCTCTGGAACTAGTTCATTTTTCATAAACATAATTTTGTTGAGATTCAGCTGTAGACCTATCTTTCCACATTCTCGGTCAAAGTCAGCCAGCATTTGTGCCGCTTGGCTAATGTTTGGTGTTATTAGAACGATGTCATCAGCGAAGCGGAGGTGGTGTAGTTGCCCGACCATCTGTCTTCACTCCCATTCCTTCCCATTCTAATTGTCGCATGATGTTCTCGAGGGTGGTGCTGAAGAGTTTTGGTGAAATGGTATCACCCTGTCAAACCCTCTTTTGACATCAATGATCACTTCCTTGTAGAATGGTGAGATCCTGGTGGTGAAACCGTAATACAGCTCATGAAGGATCTTGATGTATTGGGTTTGAATGCCCCGAATGGCTAGGGCTTCGATGACTGCTTCAGTCTCCACAGAATCAAAGGCTTTCTTTTAGGTTTTTTTTTTTAACTTTTTTGGGTCACACCTGGCAATGCTCAGGGGTTTCTTCTGGCTCTGCACTCAGGAATTACTCCTGGCGGTGCTCGGGGGACCATATGGGATGCTGGGGGATCGAACCCGGGCCAGGGATCGAACCCAGTCCCGCACCGTGTGCAAGGCAAACGCCCTACCGCTGGGCTATCGCTCCGGCCCCGGAAGAAGCCAGAAGCAGGGACATGCGGAGCTGTCTTGTGTCAAGAGCAGTGAAGTAGTGCTGACCTGTTTTCCATCCTCGGCATCCCATATGGTTCCCTAGGCACCGGAGGTTAATTCCTGAGTGCAAAATCAGGAGCAACCACTGAGCACTGCTGGGTGTCACCCCCAAAAAGCAAAAAAAAGTAAATAAATAAACAAATAATAAAGTAAAAAAAAAGAGCAGTGAAGTGATGAATTATAATATTGGAAGTGATTTTATTTCAGAAAAATAAGCCATCAACATTAAATACTTAAATCCTATTTTTGTTTATTTTACTTCATAATTTTTATTTTTACCTTAATAGGTGCCCAAGTGCTTGTGACTAGACTTCTTACCCAGGTCTTGGATTCTTCTTGTGTCTGAGATAGCTCAGGTAATAATGGAGAGTCCAGACAGTTATTTTCACTTCCATGGTTCTTTATGCACTTTTAGGTGTGCTCAGAATAACTCTTCCCTCAGGGCCTTACTCCACTCCATCTCAAAATGAAACCAGGGATGCTGAGACATTTTCAGGGTTATGCAACATAAATGTAAAAGACTAGGATTGATTAGCAAGGTAAAACTATAATAAGACATTTCTATGTCTTTATTCTTTAGTCACAGTTATAGAGAGGAATTACCCCAAACCTATATGCCTAACTCTAGTAACAAATAAAAGAAGGCATTTAATTGTGGTTAAGACACTAAAGAGATTTGTCAAAATGAAAATAATAAAGCTCTTTCTCATTAAATGTCTTTCATTGTGAAAATATAAGGTATTTTTGTAAATACATCATTAGCATTATATGATGATTTTGTAACTTATATTTTAAATAAATAAATTCAAAATGTATTGGCTTCACTATTGCAATACAAAAATATCAATAAATATTATTTACATAAAAGAGCATTCTCAGGACCTTCAATTATTTTTAGGAATATAAAGAGATACAGTGACCAAAATGTTTGTGGATTGTAGCTTTAACTTATCTTTTTATTTTATCTTTTATTTTGTGTTTGTCCTTTTGTTTGGGGGCCACACCTAGTGATGTTCGGGGTTTACTCCTGGCTCTGTACTTAGGGATCACTCCTGGAGAGGTTCGGGAAGTTACTTGGAGTGCTAGAAATTGGACCCAGGTTAGCTGCTTACCCTATCTTTTTATATCTTGCTTTTATATCTGCACTACCGTAATGCTGATATTTGTAAGGCAAAAACAAACACATTTTGCCTCACATTATAGTGAGCAAGGGGAGTTCATGAGTGATTGAGTGTCTCCCCCCCACTGCCTCCTCCAGTGGGGGAGGTTGTCAAGGTGATAGACTTCTGGAAGACTGAAAGGAAGTAGTTGAGAGCCTGTTCATAATTAGGCAAGTAGATGGTAAAAGGCTGGAATTTCGGGAAGAATAAGCTCTGAATTTTCACATGAATGTCTCAAAAGAGCACCAAAAACTGCGGGAGAAGAGGGAAAAAGAGAGGTCATAGTCTTGGGTATCTGCTTTGTCACATGCTTGCCACAGGTAGCACAGCCTTCTGCAGTTCTGGTGGAGACATTCGCCATTAAGACCAGGACAACATGGGAAAATGTGTACACACACATGCTTGTGTGCACGATTTAGGCTGCCCAGATATCTGTCAAGTCCATACAAATCCCTACCATAAGCTCCGGGGAAAAGCTGCATTGACTAAATACTTTTGCTTCAATATTTGATGGAGATAGCAACATTTCCCTCTTAGTTTTTGGCATTCATGTCACTGCAGTGAGATTAGCCATCTTGGAGCATAATGAAAGTTTTTCAGCCTCTATTTAAATCTCTCGGGATATAAATCTAAATAATAAATGCGACAAGAAACAGATTTTTAAAGGAAATTGTGCTCTGTGTGGAGGGCTGCATAATGAAATCCGTGAAACACACATATGTGTATTTTAAAATATATTAGTTTAAAGAGTTTCACTTCACAAAAACTAGTTAGCAACACATCCTTTTGGGAACACTCAACTGACTGCACCCTCTGAAATAAGACACTGTTACTTTATGAAGACCTGGAATATTTTTTAGGTTTATTCAGCATTCTTCATACAGTTCACAAATACTTTTAACTCAGACCTTCTTGTTTTATTTAGTTATTGGTTTTAGAGCCATACTGGCAATGCTCAGGGCTTACTCTTGGTTCTGTGTCCAGGGATCACTCCTTGCAGCACGTGGGGAACTATATTTGGTGTTGGATACTCCATCTGGGGGTGGTCCTGTGCAAAACAGGTTCCTTACCCTATAACATCTCTCTGGCCCTATTGCCTTACTCATGGTATTCAGGCCTTCCTCCTGGCTCTTGCTCAGAGATCATTCCTGGTGGAGCTCCAGGAACCACTTGTGAATTTGTGTTGCAGGAGATCAAACCTGGGTTGGCTGCGTGCACAGTAAGCACCATCCCTCTGGACTATGTCTCCAGACCCTGATTTACATGTTTTTGTTGTAAGGGAAAATTTGAGTAGTGCAGGAATGAGCCCCAAAAGAGAACAGAACTCTTCTCATCTCTTATCTCTTCCAGAAAAAAAAGCTGAACAGTACATATATTCTTGGTGTAGCAGCTAATTTGGTAGTTTTCAAATTCCAGTTTTGCTCTAAATTGTACTCAAAGGAAAACAAAAAACGGTTTTATGAAAACAATTTAGGAATGACAATATATTTAAAAAATATTTGATATTGAATTGTAATTGTCCATCCAATAAAATGCTTAACTTTTTGCCTCTTGTTTATATTTTTTAAAATATTTTAGCTTCATAAACTCAATTTAAAACTAAAGTTCTTAATTTGTTACTTGTCCATGAAATTTTCTATTATTCCTTCAAATCTCGATGATAATCTAGCTGGATAAAGTAGTCTTGACGAAGAGTTCATTTTATTCAGCTCTTTTTTTCCCCTTTTTATTCTATCCCATCACTCTGGCCCATAGAGTCTCATTTGATAGATCTGCTGTGAATTTTATGAGATTTCCTTTGTCTGTGAATTCCTTTTTTGATTTTGCTGCTTGTAATATTCTTTCTTTGGATTGGAGCAATAGTACAGTGGGGAGGGTGTTTGCCTTAAATGCGGCTGACCTGGGTTGGATCCCTGGCATCCCATATGGTCCCTTGAGCACCACCAGGAGTAATTCCTGAGCACTGCCACATGTGGCCCAAAGAGAAAAAAAAAAGCAAAAACAAAACAAGCAAAAAATAGCCAACAATATTCAGTCTTCGACTTTTTGATTAGAATGTCATTTTGATTAGAATGCATCTGAGGTTTTTTTTTCTGTGTCCCTTCAGGAACAGTATATGGTTCTGGGGGTCAAATCTGGGTTGACCCCATGCAATGTAAGTGTCCTACTTGCTGTACTTTATATCTGACCTTCAACATTATATATTTTCCTAATTATTTGAGAAAAATTGCTCTCACTTAAAGAAAATCTCCACTTTCCTCTGTTATCTTTGTCATCACAGATCACTGAGAGTTTCACAAGCAATTGAAAACCTCTTCATATTTCACAAGCAACTAAATATTGCATGGGCATAAGGTTCCATTTACTCTCATTCAAACAACAGATTACTTTCTATTTTTATTAAGAACATTTAACTTTGGGGTTGGAGAGACAAAAACAGTGGTTAAAACGCTAGCCTTACATCCTGCTGAGCCAGCTTTGATCACGGGCACTGGACAGAGCCCCTGAGGTCACCACTGAGCACAGAGCAGAGCACTACCGGATGCAGCCCAACCCCTCTCAATTCAAATATATACCTTACATTAGAGTAATAAATTATATGAAATAATGGATAACTATATTATTAATAATATGAATGAACTGTTACTAGAGATCAATTTTGTGATACAGGTAAAGAAAAGTCATTACCATGTAAACTAAGAGTCACATACATTAGAAAAGAACAAACGCAATTAGAAAAGAAAAATCTCCAGGGACAGTTGTGTGGAGGGAGTGTTAAAGTGAAAATAAACTGATAGACCTGGTAGACCTGTGGTTGCAGCTACAGCTACAGTGCAGTGGGTAGGGCATTTGCCTTTCACACTGCCAAAGCTGATTTGATCCTCTAAGCACAGTCAGGAGTAATTTCTGAGTGCAGAGCCATGAGTACTGCCAAAGCGTGGATTCAAAAAGTCAGGGGGAAAAAGAAGGAATTGATAGGTCATTGACAGGACTATAAATATCAGAAATACATTCCAGGGAGAAAAGGAAAATGAATCATGTTAAGGTTGGCAATCAGAGAAGTTATACCAAAAAAATTCACTTGCTAAGATGGGATATAAATATATACCAGTGTTTTATTAAGTGTGGGAAATGGTAATGTCGGACTAGAACTCACTATTAAATATACACAAATAGACTTAAATGATAGCCCTAAATATCTGCAGGGCTAGCCACAATGTGTAAAAGAAGAGAGGGAGAGAGATGCAAAGAGAGAGAGAGAGAGAGAGAGAGAGAGAGAGAGAGAAGATAAGGTACCTGTTATTAAGGCAGCCTGGGGGTTGATGGAGGGGGTGTGGGTACACTGGTGGTGGGAATGGGGCACTGGTGGAGGGATGGGTGCTGGAATACTATATTACCAAGAACCAATTATGAACACCTTTGTAATTGTATGTTTCACTGTGATATAATAAAAAATTAGAAAAAAAAAAGCTAGTGAATATTACCAGTGTCAGTGAGAAGCTTAAAAGAGAATGCTCCTAAGTTGCTCCCTGGAAGACAAGAAAGGAAACTTCTTTCTGAATTCCACTGTCTTGGCACTTTCCTGAAGGACAGTGCTCCACATTTGAGTTTCTGCACGTTACAGGTTTCTGGGTACATAGTCCAGGAAGATAAGAAGATTGAACACTGCTGAGGGACATAAACTGAAGATGAGTTGATAGAATCACAAGTCAGATTTCTAATTACGAATACTTGGCATTTTTTTTCATTTTATTTTTGCCTAGTTTCTAGTGAGATCTGGTTTAAGCAGCTCAGTCCTGTTTCTGATGTGATGTATGTTAAGGAGGGTGGGGGAGGAACCTACTATTTATGTTGGGCAAATGCCTCAGTTGATGTTGTAGGTCTTCTTCTGTGGCAAAGAACTCGTTTTTTTCTAAAAAACGTTAGTTTCTAAGCAAATTGAATTGGTGAGTAGAACCCAGAACAGAAACTTGTTTCAGAATTCTTTGCTGTGCTTTGTAATTTAGGTAGAAGACAGTGATTTACAGAGAGGAAGAACAAACACCAGGTGTGGGTTAGGGGCCTCAAGATGCATTTTCAAACCGTTGTGCTGGTTAGTGCAATAGGAAATCAATTAGGGTGAAATGAAAGAATTACTGAGTAGCATTTGGGGGCACTCAGTCTAAGGAATCTAATCTCAGTGCGATTAAAAAAAAGGTGGGGAGGGAGGGTCTAGAATTTTCATTAATAATAAAAGTTGAAAATACAAAGGACACTCTTCTAAACAGAATACATTTAAGATCTAAAAAGAGAAACAGATTGTCAGTGACAAAGGAAGACCAAGGATGCTTTCTACTAAGATGGAACAGAGACTTTCACATGTTGGCCATACATTTAAATGAAAAATGTAAATAGGATCATCTGAAATAAACTGGCAAAGTCCACTGAACAAACAATTAAGTTACTTAATGGTCTGTGGTTTTGTTTAATTGGCTAATTTCTGAAAATACTCTACTGTAGGTTATGGGCAATTTTATAGGACAACAGATATAATAAACAAGTAGTGGGAACACGAAAATAATTAACTATAATTGACCAATAGAGGTACAAGTGTTATAATTAAAACCAGTCATTGGATTTAAGGTAGACAAAAGTTTTATGTCTTATTTTTTCTCATTTCTTTACTTTTCCTAAAATTTCAGAAGCAGCACTGTGAATTTTGAACATAGTTAGGAAAAAAGCACATGGAAACCATAAAAATAAAGCTTGCTTTATAGACTCTACCTGATTCTATTAAAATTTTTTTGTTTTGTTTTGTTTTGTATTCTTTGTTTTCTGGGACACACCATGCAGTACATGCAAACATGTCCTGGCTCATGAATGGTCCCTCTGGTCTTATCTTATTTCACTTATTTACCGGGTATCTGGAGTTAGTGACTGCTTATGGGTCACAATGCTAACCTGAAGAACTGATATTGGAAATAAACTTCATATTTGGGAAATTCAGGCATAGATTCTGGCATAGTATAGATGCTGAAATTGGTTATTGTTTATTCATTCAGTTTAGACCTTGAAAGCACTAATGTTTAAAAACAAGGTTTGGGGGCCAAAATGATAGTGCAATGAGCAGGTTGGGTCTTGCAAGTGGTGATGGGGGCTTGATCTCAGGTTCTAGGAATGATACTTGAAGCCCAGCCAGGAATGAACCCTGAGCATTTTTGGGTGTGGTTACAAACAAAAAAACAAACACAAATAAAATGAAAATAAGCTTGTTGGGTGAAGTCCCAAAACAAAGAAAGAAGCAAACACAAATAAAATAAAAATAAGCTTGTTAAGGGCAGAAGAGATAGTACAGTGGGTAAGGTGCTTGCCTTGCATGTGCCAACTGGGGTGTCAACCTGGCTAGGAATGATCCCTAAGTGAAGAGTCAGAGTAAGATCTGGGAACCATTGGGTGTGGCTCAAAAATAAACAAACAACCCACCCCAAAAAACTCAACTAAACAACAACAAGCAAAAATGAGTTTGTTAAGACAAAACTCTGCTGATAAAGGTGAGCCAGGTAGGAGGAAGTATAGGTTCACTTTCACAGTGATAGCAAGTAGAGGAAGAGGGTTAAGTGGAGGCATGAGCACTGTGGAAGGAGAATCAAAGGCAATGTGCTGCTTCTCGTTTCATTCCAAAATCATTACTTTTCTTATTATTTAATTTGCTAACACAAAAATTGTCTACAAAGTTAAGACATTGTCAAATGATTTATGTAATTATTTTTACCATCTTAGCATCATTCTCTACTGAAAAACTCCAAATAAAGGTAAAAAATGAGAGGGGAAGACCTCAGCACTGCCAGGGGTGAGTCATACCCTCAAACAATAAAGAGTTTTGAGGGGCCGGAGCGATAGCCCAGCGGGTAGGGCGTTTGCCTTGCAGCCGGCCCATGCTAGCCCGGGTTCGATCCCGGCATCCCATATGGTCCCCTGAGCACCGCCAGGAGTAATTCCTGAGTGCAGAGCCAGGAGTAACCCCTGAGCATTGCCTGGTGTGACCCAAAAAAAGCAAAAAAAAAAAGAGTTTTGAATGAAATTTTTCTATTTTACATTTAATATCACTTTATCATAACCTAAAATTAGGCAAGAATAAGGATCTTAAGTCTAGCTAGATATGTAGAAACTCAGACATTAGGAAACACTTTTTGCCGAGTTGATTTTAAAATAGGCATTATTTTCATTTTAAGGCTGTTTAATATGTATGATTCTTCAAATATTTAAGATGTTTTAAGACTCTAAAAGAAGTTGAGTTAAGGGAAGTGTCTGTTTCCTAGATCCACAGTGAGCATGTTACTGCTTTTGCTCTCCTCTGCGCTTGTCTGTTTGTCCTTCTGTCTGTCCATTGCTCTGCTATGCACTTATCTGTTCATCCTTCTGACTGTCCATCATTCCATTTTGTATCTTTTTGAGGTTTGGCTTTTCAAATAAAATTAGTACCTATATTTATTTTGACACCAACCAGATAGAAGCTTTACAGAAAACGTATTGTGCGTTTCTCAGGAAGGTTTTCCTATAGAGGACTGTTTTCATTTCTTATTGCTGCTGTAAAAGTCCATAAACACGGTAGTCTTTAAGCAAATACATTTAGCTATCCTTCACTTTACTTTTTTAGAGGGCAGCAATCTGAAAAGTTTTCAAGATGTCAGCTGAGCACTGTTGCTTCTGAAAATTTTTGAGGAATATGCATTGATCCTGTCATTCTTTGCATCAGAATGATCCAAATTACATATACAAATTACATTTCTCCTCCATCTACAAATCACGTTTCTCCAGTCTACAAATTACATTTCTCCAATCTTTTTATTTGGGTTCTTAAATCTTCTCTAACTATAATCCTTTGCCTGCTGGTTGTAAAGGACCCTCATTATTACATCAGATTTCTGATAACCCAGGATCAACTCACTGTTTCATAATCATGTGCAAAATCCCTTTTAAGACCCTAAAGAACATATCACTAACACTGGGGAGTCAGAACATGGACTTGGTTGGAATCTTGTCAGAAGTGTGTAGGGGGCAAAGGGCAGGTAGGATAAAGGAGGGACCAGTATGACACTAATAGTTAGAAATGATCACTCTGGACAAGAACTGAGTGTTGAGAGTAGGAAAAGGGATATACATGATAACTTTTCAGTATTTGTATTGAAAAACCATAATGTGCAAAAGTGGAGAGAGAGAGAGAGAGAGAGAGAGAGAGAAGGGAAAGTACCACCCACAGAGGTAGGAGGGCGTGTGGGGTGGGAGGGAAATGGCGGACATGGTGCATTGGTGGTGGGAAATGTACACTGGTAAAAGGATAGATATTGAAACATTAGATGAGTGAAATCCAATCATGAACAACTTTGTAACTGTGTACATGTCTTTAAAGTTCTTATTCCTAAGGATTGTGTCAGCTTTGTGTGGTTTTCTGTTATTATAAGATGTGAAGAAAATATCAATAAAAAAACTACCCATTGCTCTTTAAACTCATGTACTAATTCAACCTTATGATTCAAGAACCTGCCTTATGACAGTACATGTCTAGATATGGTAAAATATGCATTTTGAAATAATTTGAGAGTTCACGTATTTTCAGTGAACTGTATGACATAGAAGTGGCTCAAGAAATTTCTTTCTTTCCTATGAACACTTTGATGCAATTAAAGTTTCTATTTTTAGACAGGAAATACAGTTCTAGCTTAAGTGATTTCCTGCTCGCAATGGCTAAATGTTGCACAGTTCTACTTAGAGTTAAATCTGCCAGTTGTCTTATGTTCTGATACTCTAGATACTAAAAGTAAAATGCTGATTCTACTAACACAACATCCACTGAAGATGGAATTATTATTCTGTAGCTCCCAGTGACAAAATGATATTGTAATCATTAATGAGCACCTTGTGTTAGGTTCCTAAAGGGCACCAAAGTGATTAAGTCTGCATTATGTAACTGGAACTCCCAGATCTCTAGACTGACAGGTGCTTCATAGCCGGGATGGATAGGAATGAAACACAATTTTCTTTCAGTTAAAAAAGCAAATAAGCTGCATTTGACAGTTCTTATCTGCATTTCACCTTTATCATTTCAGGACTGTTTCTTCCAGCATGTAGCACGAGTCCTCGTGTTTTCATTATTTTCTAACAATAGGTCTCTAACTGGGAGAAACACCTAAAGTTAATAAAGAGGGGCAAGAGTGATAGTATATTGGGTAGGTTGTTTCCTACTATGCGAGGAAACCCAGTACAATTCTGGCATCCCATATGGTCCTCCACCCCTTCATACTGCCAGGTAATTCCTGAGTGCAGAACCAGGAGTAACATCTGAGTATTGCCACAAAGTGAAATAAATCACTTGTATTACTTGTCTTCCCGTTCATCATTGATTTGCTTGAGCAGGCACCAGTAACATCTCCATACGTCCTGTCACATGTTAGTGTAGTCCAAGGGCATCTGCTTGCTCCAGGAACATAAAGAGCCTCAAACCATTCCACCAGGTCATGGGAATGAGGTCTATAATTGTTACTGGTATTTGGCATATCAAATACCACACAGGTAGCTTGCTAGGCTCTGCTGTGCGGGTGGGATACTCTTGTAGTTGCCTCTCATCTTGTGAATTTATTGATGAACTTGTGATCAGCTTGTGATCAGCTCTTCTGCTGGGTGGAGCTCTGACGAGCTGGGGAGTCCAGATGTGGAAAATGGCTGCCCTCATGGTGTGGGAGTTTCTCTGGCTTCTTGCGAGGCTCTGCTGGGATAACGGGCCAGGGCTAGAGCCCGCCTTCCCTCCCGGTCGCCTCGTGATCACCTGGGCACAGGAAGAGCCAGTAGCAGCTCTGCCCTGTGTATGTGAGTCTCTGGATCAGGCATACCTTGGCTGGACTTGAAAAAGACTGCTGTAGGGTGAAATAAATAATTAATAAATTAAATAAATAAATAATAAAAATAAAGTTAGTAAAAAGATAAAACCTTTTTTTCTACCAGCTATTTTCTTTTTTTTAAATTTATTTATTTATTTATTTATTTATTTATTTTTTTTTTTTTACTTTTTACCAAGATATAAATTAAAGTATATTTGGGGGCACAGTGAGCAGCACCCACCCGCCACCAGGCCCACTCCCACCACAACGCCCCCAGCCCCCCCCCCCCCCCAGCCCCCCCCATGGCAGGTTCTTTATTTCTTTCCATTTCCTATTTCTCTCCTTCCTCTCCAGACTATGGATTAACGAAATACAAAGGGTTGTCATTGTATCCTTTTGCCTCTATTTAATGCTCAGTTCTAGGTTGCATTAGTACCCCCATGTTAGCACACTGTTCCATTTTCTCTACCTAGCCTCTGAAACCACACTATTCCACCTTTACAGGACCCCTGATCTATGTTTCACTTACCTTGGATATTGGACATAATATGCTAATATTTATGTATAAGCGTCATTCTGTAACTGTCTCTCTCCCTTCTGCTAATTTCCAACATAATCTCTCCAGTCCATCCATTTGTAGGCAAATTTTATAACTTCATTTTCCTAACAGCGCATAGTATTCCATTGTGTAGATGTACCAAAGCTTTTTATCCAGCATCTATTTTCGCACTGGTTGCTTCCAGATTCTGGCTATTGTGAATAATGCTGCTATGAACATAAAAGTAGGGATGGTGTTTCCTGATTTTTGTTTCCCAGAGTAGATTCCCAGGAGTGGTATGGCTGTCAAATGGGAGTTCAATCTAGTCTTTGAGGAAGCCATATGTTTTCCAGAAAGGCTACCAGCCGGCATTCCCACCAACAATGGATGAGTGTCCCCTTTCCCCACACCACGCCGGCACACCCGCGCTCAGGGTTTCTCCTGGCCCCCAGCCGGATTCCCACCAACAAGGAGAGGACCCCTTCCCCCACATCCACGCATTGGGTCACACCCGGCAATGCTCAGGGGTTTCTCCTGGCTCTGCACTCAGGATTCACTCCTGGCGGTGCTTGGGGGACCATATGGGATGCCCGGAATCGAACCCGGCCTACACAGGCCAGCAGCGTGCAAGACAAACACCCTACCTGCTGGGCTATCGCTCCGCCCCTCTACCAGCTATTTTCACCCAGATTTTCTAATACACAATTAAGAAAGGGTAAAAAATTAGAGATCATCTTAGAGAAACACAGGCTGCTCACATTTCCCACATCCCTCACCTATCCCCACTCCCGTCACCCTACTGCTTCTCAATTTGACTTATGAAAATGTTGAATATTTACTCAGCCAGGCTATGGAAAAATGATAATGTCCCTAAATTACAGAAAAACACTTTAGATAGGAGAAGACTTCCATTTCTCAGACATTTGTTATGTGGAAGATTTTCCATATTCAAGAAGATGTTTTTGAAATGTTACTGGTGCCCTCTCGAGCAAATCGATGAATAAGGAGATATTCATCGATTCACTTGATCACAGTTCATCAAGTGATCAAGAAGATGTTTTGGAAAATTCTTCTTAGCAAGAAGCAAAATTTAAGTCTTATGTATTTTGGTCTACTGATGTAAGACTTCCAAGGGGTCTAACATGTTAGGACAGCCTGAAAACACTTTTCTTTTCTTCTTTTTTCTTTTTCTGCCTTTTTGGGTCACACCTGGCAATGCTCAGGCGTTACTCCTGGTTCTGCACAGGAATTATTCCTGGAAGGGCTCAGGGGCCCATATGGGATGCTGGAGATGGAACCCTTGGATGGTCATATACAAGGCAAACACCCTTTCTGCTATACTATCCCTAGGGCCCAGAAACCATGTCTTTGTTTTCTATCTCAACTAGAAGAAAGAAGAATATGGACTGCTTCAATATTTTACATTTTATTTTTTCTTTCATTTTTTTCTCTTGATTTTTGGGTCACACCCAGCAATTCAGTGGTTATTCCTGACTCTGCACTCAGGAATTACTCCTAGCATGGCTCTGGGGTCCATATGGAATGCTGAGGATCAAATCCCAGCGGCCACATGCAAGGCAAATACTCTCTCCACTGTGCTATCATTCTTTTTTCCACTTCTTCCTTTTTCCATGTTTTGACAGTGTCACACCTAAGAGAACGAAACTGCGCAGTGCTGGGGAGACCACAAGTGCCAGGGACTGAAGCTGTGCCTGTCCTCTACCCCCTATGCTCTCTCCGAGCCCAGAATAACAGAACATTTAACACGTTGGTGCCAGCATTGCGATTATGCTAATTAGACCCCGCATTCTGAGAGGGAGCCACTGGTGGCACCAACTGGCATCAGCATGTTAAACTAGTAAAGGCTGTACGTTTAATTTAGGCCCAAAATGAATGAACTGGATCAGAACTGGTACTTTGAGAAGCCTTTTCCATTTTGAAGGATAATTTATAGCTCTCAATCAAGGTTGTTATCCACGACTCACGCCTGATCACAGTTCATTTCTTTTGCACTTTACGGAGGAAAATGTTGCAGAAATTTCAATGACCAAGATCTATGTATAGCAGAGTTGAAAGCATTTATTTTGGGAGACTGATATACAATAATTTTGGGTTAAGAAGTCAAGATTCTTAATAGAAGAGAGGCAGGTAGCTGAGGTCCTTCTTTGGTTCAGGATAATGAGTGATTGATCACTTCCTGTTTTGAAGGTCGAAATTTCTAGATTTGTCACTTGTTTTGCAAAAGTTTGGTCTTATGTGAAATGCTTAGGCTAAACATACTTGGGGGATAAGAAACTGGAATTCACTAGCCTTGTTGCCACTCGCCACCAATATAACCAGAGTTGATGCATGTAATCCCCAGTCCTCAGAGAGGCAGTTCCAAGATCGTTTTTCCAGTTTATGGGCTGCCTGATAGCCAAGAGAGGCCCCAAGTATGTCATTTCCAAAGTCTAGCTACGAGTTGTAATTATGCTTTGTCAGACATTACAGTAGACAATGAGTGAATAAGAGTGGAGGGGAAAACTGGCTCTAACAGACTTTAAGAAACGAAATTAAGCTAGAGAGATAGTACAGGGGTTTTAAGGTGTTTGCCTTGAATGCAGCCAATCCTGGTTTAATCCCTAGCACTATGTATGGTCCCCCTGAACTCTTTCAGGTATCACTCCTGAGCACCAGCACCTGTAGTTGTGGCCTCACAACATCTCCTCAGAGCTCCATCCCTTGACTTATTGCGTAGAGCTTCTCAGCTTCTTAAGTATGCTTAGGTTCATCCTCCTCACACCTAGAAAGTCATTCTTAAATTTTCATTTTATTATAAAATAGTTTGCATGTGATAGATTAAATAGATAAAAGTTTCTAAGAATTATGTTTGAGAGCCCTTTTACTCAGCATTTGGTGATTATGAGAAAAGTTACAAATGCAAACAGCAGATTTTGTTCCATTATTCTTTCCATGATTTTATTTTATAAAATGTTAAGTTAGTTATATTTATAAATGGAATCATATAAAATAAATGATTGTTTTATATGATAAAATAAATCCAGAACCCCCAGCTCGTCAGAGCTCCACCCAGCTTGTGCCGCCACAAAGCAGCCAAACGGGTCATCAATAAATGCACTAGATGAGACACAACTACAAGAGCATCCCACCTTCATGGCAGAGCCTGGCAAGCTACCCGTGTCGTGTTTGACATGCCAAATACCAGTAACAATTATAGACCTCATTCCCATGACCTGATGGAATAGTTTGAGACTCTTTATGTTCCTGGAGTGAGCAGATGTCCTTGGGCTACACTAGCATGAGACAGGACATATGGAGATGTTACTGGTGCCCACTTGAGTAAATCCATGTACAACGGGAAGACAAGTTATGCAAGTGATAAAATAAATACACTGAAAAAATCTTATTTTTATTTCTGTTATCATTAACTTTTATTCCTTTGATAAGCATTTACTTTTAGTTTCTTTCTTCCTTTCTCTTTCTTTCTTCATTTTATTCCCTCCCTCCCTCTCTCCCTGCCTCTCTTTCTCTCTTTCTTTCCATACATGTTTGTGCTCAGGGCTTACTTGTGACTGTGCTCAGATATCACTGCTGGAGAGGCTCAGGAGATAATCTGCTCTGCTAAGGATCACACCTAATTGACCACTTGTGTGGCAAATGCCTTAACCTCTATTCTATGTCTCTAGTCCCATCTCATATTTTCATCATGTGAAAACAAACATGCGTACACAAACATAAATATAGTATATATACATTTATATAGCCACATATATACTTTCCTTTTTTATAAACAAAAACTACAATAGGCATTGTTCTGCATCATTAAAAATTAATGATCTATCTTAGAATATTATAGCTAATAAATAATGACATTTTTCTAAAAATATTTATTACTTGTTTGTTGGTTTTGGGTCACATCTGACTGTGCTCAGAGTTTACTCTTGACTCCTGACTCTGCTCTGTATCACTTCCGGTGGTGCTTAGGTGACCACACATATGTGGTGCTGAGCATCAAATCCCAGACTGTGGTGTGCAAGGCAAAAGTCTTACCTGCTGCCCTGTCTCCAGTCCTCTCAGAATACACTAATTCTTACAGCTCCTTAGTATGTACCAACAGCTACTTAGTGTAATATTGTTGAATACATGAGATATTTGTTGTCATTTGCTATTAAATTCTTTTGCAACTCATTTTAAATATGAGTGGAATAAATATATTGTTCCTGACCCTCGAGGTGTGTAGGTGTGGCTGTGTGTTGGGGAGCTGCTGGGGTCCCCAATAATACTAGGAAGTGAATTCCCTTCTACCTCCGAAGCCGGCGGGGAATGGATGAAAACTCAGGAATCTAGCGCAGTTTTAAAAAGGGCTTTACTATCACAGGTTCTGATATACAATCCAAGAATAGGGAAGACTTCGGACTCTGGGTTCCCAGATAGGCCCCAGCCACATGTAGGCCAAGATGGCTGCCACCACGTGTTGAAGCCCAACAGAGAAAGGAGAGGACCAAGAAGCAAAACGCCAAGGATAGCCAAAATAGCAATAAAGGGCTTTCTCTCTTCTTGCAGCTTATTTTATAGATAGAAATCCACCAAAACTTCCCAGTGGGCCCATTGTGGTCTGGGCTATCTAGAGATGAATACAGGTAAATAGTTCTATTGAAATGCAGCACTTCCGGTAGTCTTCCGGCACCCAGAAGTACCCAGAGCTGATCCAAAGCCTCCCTAGCAGAGCTGGGAGGGGCTGCAAGCTAAGTGTAGCTGGAAGCTAAGTGGGGGCCACCCAACAGCTGTGGTGCCCAGCTGCATTGGCAGGTGGTAGAAAGGAGATAGGCTTGTCTATACCCAGAGCTCTGCCCCGTGGGCCCTGGATGGTTGATGGTCTGACATAGAAAAAGACTGGGCCTCCTGGGATGAACCCAGAGCCATGGCAGCACCTTGGCAAGCTACCCGTGGTGTAGTTGATATGCCAAAAACAGTAATAATAGTGGACCTCATTCCCAATGAATGGAGATGTTGCTGACTTCCCCCCCCCATTCCCCCCTCCCCAAGCAAATCAATGAACAATGGGAAGACAAGTGATAAGTGAAATATATTGTTAAGAAACAAAATGTTTCAACTCATGTAAGTTTTCGAGTCTACAAAGTTCAGAACCTGTAAAAGCAAAAGAAATCCTAGGACTGTAGAGATTGTACAGTGGGTAGGCTGCTTGCCTTGCACACAGCTGACTTGGGCTCCGGCCTCTGGCACCATGTATGATCCCCGGAGCCTTGCCAGGAGTAGTCCCTGAGTGCAGAGTCAAGAGTAATCCCTGAGCACATCGAATATGGTACCCCCAAAACAAAAGACCTGAAAGTAATCCTGGCTACACAAACCTTCTTAGACTCAGAATAAGACAAACTAGTAGGAAAAGCTTGTTCAAATGAGAAATAAATTTATATTTTTAGGTATTGCCAAACTTAATCTTTAACAAAGCAGGCATTTCAGTGAAGTTCAGCCAAGCAGAGTGGGCCTGAAAAGATTACCCTTACCAAGTGTGGCCTAGTGATCAGCTCAGCCTCAGGACATCAGCTTTCTCTAGCCCCCCAGCCCAAGGTTTATCTTCTTATGTTGGCTTAAGAGCTTCCTGTGAACTGTTCTACTCATATCATATGCCTATTTTTTGTTGATTTTTGATTATATTTTCATGGAGTTCATGAGCCCTGTTCTATAGGAACATTACTTGTTTGTAATATTGAGAGCAAATATTCTTTTCCAGGATGTTTGCTTAATTATCTAGCCTGTGGCATAAACCATCCTCACTTCAATCAGAGGCGCTTTATTGACCTCCTGCTTTATTCATCTGCTTTCTCTCTTTCAAATCCATGTCAGTGAAAGGCACTGAGTTACCATCAGTACATATACATATTTCCTATTTTAAAACCATAAAATGCCTTTCCTTGATTTAACCTTGCCTATTTCTATGCTTTTTTCTTGACAGATAAGTTCTAGAGAATTTTCCTGTTTTGTTTTTGTTTTGGGGCCACCCCAGTGACTCTCAGAGATTACTCTTGGCCTTGAGCCCAAGGATCACTCCCTCAGGACAAAAGGGACATATACGGTACCTGGTATTGAGCCTGGGTTGGCTTCATGAAAAGCAAACCCCATTTTTACTGTAATATCACTCTGGCCCAAGAAAGGATTTTATTTCCTGTCTCTGTTGTTTCTTTCCATGGCTATTAGGTTGGGTTTTTGTAGTATTACATGCCTAATTCTGACTTTCCAAAGAGATATCTTAAAGCTGGAGAGATAGTACAGGGGTTTAGGTCCTTGCGTTGCATGTGGCTGGTCTCAATTCATAAACCCTAGAGCAAGGTACTATCCCCTGAGCACTGCCAGGAGTCAGTCATGAGCATAAACCAAGAATAGTCCCTGGACACTGCAGAGTGTGGCTCCAAATCCAAAAAAACAGAAAGCCCCAAGAAACCCTCCCAGTTTTCAAGAGAATTGCCGTCTCTCTGACATGCGACACTTCAATCACCCTGGACATCACCTGTCCTCTGTGACCTTGATCTCTCTTTGTATTCTTCAGGAATTTTATTCAAGCAATTTCCCCAGTTGCTGCCCTCATTACTCATATACGTACTTATACAGTTTGTACACCTCTCACTGCTCCCCCTTCTGACCCATTCACTTCTGTTTCTCTAAGGACGCTGACCAACTTAGCACCTTGCTTCCAGCACCTTTACAGTTTGACCTACTGATAATATAAAATGGGGTCTGAAATGTCAAATGCCTATGCAGTTATAATAAGGTTTAAATGGGAGACTATAGAACACTGGCAGTGAACAATTTATATTACCATGTGTCCAGAATTCTGTTCTCCTTTCAAAGGTGGTGATGATTACTACAAAAATTGTCATTAGCAGCTTTCAAAAAGTTTGTTCAACCCTCTCCTCTGGGAAGTTATTACTGTAAGGACTCTGCTGAGACTGGTTTTCTTTCAAGACTATGTCTAGCTGAAAAAAAAAACAGCTAAGAAAATAGAACAATGCTGTAATATGTGAGAGTGCTAGGTTGCAAATATTCATGTATTCTGAGGTTAGTGGTAGACAGCTTAGAATGACATGCCGTAATAGAGGAGTATAGTTTCCATGTACCAGTACCCTAGTACTGCATTTTACCACTTTGTTTTACACTAACCTTTGTTTGGAGTGGGTATTGTAGTGGGGGCAGGTTCAGCTGTTATTTCTCTTTTCAAGGCATTAAAATAATCTATAGTTATAATCAGAAACTTTGGATTTATAACAAATGAGGACAAGGGTCAGAGCGATAGTCCAGTGGGTAGAGCGTTTGCCTTGCACGCGGCTGGCCCATGCTGGCCCGGGTTTGATCCCTGGCATCCCATATGGTCCCTGAGCACCGCCAGGGGTAATTCCTGAGTGCAGAGCCAGGAGAAACCCCTGAGCATTGCCGGGTGTGACCCAAAAAGCAAAAACAAACAAACAAACAAACAAACAAATAAATAAATGAATAAATGAGGACAAATCAAACAACTATTTTTTTTATCACCCATCAAGGATTTCTCCAGTTTTGGAATTAATGTGAAAAAGCATAAACTCTGTATACATAAGAGTAAGAATATATTTCTCTAGTGAATGACATTTCTTCTCCCCAGATATCTTTTTTTATTCACATGCTCCTCACATAACTAAATCAAGAAAACACAAGCCACTTTTCATCAAAGAATCTCAGATTATTTCATAGATAGAATGTTATGATCACCATTAAATTGAACAGAAAAATAGTATAGACACCTGCATTTTACTGTAAGTCCTATAGTTTACTTTCATCTCTGTAATATAATATGAACAAAGAAATATTGTTTTCTGACCACTGCCTTATTTTTTTTTATAAATCTCCAAACACTGATGCAAAATCAATACATTGATAATATATCCTTGAAATATAAACAATTTGTTATTCAGAATAGAATTCATAATGCTTAGACTCACAAGAAATTACATTAATGTTCCATCATTATAATGAATGACTGGGGTTTATTATTTTATTGACCTATAGCAATTCTTTACAGAATTGCTGTACTATACTGTGCATATTATACTAGGCTTGACAGATATAAATATTCTGAAAAATTATTCATTTATTGTGCTGCACCTTTTAATAGATTTAACAATAATGATAATTCTTTTAGCAAATATTTGTTAATATTAGCAAAATAGTTGCTTAAATCTTTGCTAAAAAATTTATGTGCTTTTGTTGCAGGTGGACCCCACGGGTGGCTTATGTGAGCCCGGAAGGAGAGAGAGATGGTCGCTTTCTCCCCAGCCGCCTCTGCCACCCGGGACCCGCTGGGCAGACTTAGGACTGATAAAGTCTGTGATGAGCCCCTGCACAGCGTGGGCCTGAGCCCCCACCAGCCCCACAAGGTGGCCACACCACAAGCCACACCTGATGTCCGCTTGATCTCTAGGCATGGGAGTTAATCCTCACCACCCGAGGTTTCTCGGGAGCCACAAACTCAGGCTGGAGAGAGGAATTGCTCTTTGCAGGGAAAGGAAAGTCAGTCCTAGGCCTTACCCAGGTCTGCCTCAGGGTTCTTGTCTTCCTCGCAGAAAAAGAATTTCCAGGAGTCAACGAGCAGTGAAGTAAAATAGGTTTTATTAAGGAGGTTTTTGGAGAGGGAAGGGGAGAGAAAGTAAGAGAGAGAGTAACGCTTTCAAGGGAGAATGTGGGCTACTCCAAAGACGGAGAGCAAGAGAGAGAGAGTACACATCTCAAGAGGGGGAGATGCGGGCAACACACGTGCTCAGGCACCACATGTGCTCGGCCACATGGGCTCAGGCAGCATGTGTGTCCAGGCAGCATGTGCGCGCAGGCAACATGTACACCCAGGCAGCATGTGCGCACTGTCCTTTGGTCAGGACGGCTTTTTATAGATCTCTCCCAAGTTACTCCCATATGGGGCTTCAACCTCGGTTACTAGGGCCGTTGCCAAGGGGAGTAGACTTTGGGACTGGTCTTCCTTGACTGGAATGCTTGAGTGTTCTTTGAGCTGGGTTTTTGGGTGGGAAGGCTGATTCATTTCCCTCAGGAGATTTAATCAGCTAAGGCCATTCACACATTCCCTCTGGCCTTCCCTTCCCCAGGGTCAATGTTGATATGGTCCTCTCAAGTCTGGTTCCTTTGTGGCAACAGGTGTGACTCTGGATAGCTGAAGTTTTCTTTCTTATTCAGGAATTTTTATTGCCATGTGGCGCCCCCTGTCTGCCTGCCTACAACACTTTGTGCACATAACTTTCTGAAAGAAAGATTAAAGCAATCCTTTCTGTCACAAATTATTATATCTCCATTTCTGGTATACATGAAGTGATTTCAATTTTCCTAAATCTCTAAGGGTCCATGAAATATTTTGCTCCATAATTAAATCAAATATGACGCTTGGCACTGAATTGTATACAATGATGAATTGTATTTCGAATTTCAGATAGTAGCTTCCTTTCTGAAACTTAACAAGAAGAAACACTAAATTCTTTCCATGTTGAAGTAATTGCTATCTAAAAAATAGGTGCAAATCTCCTCCTTAGTTTATTTTTGTTTTTGGCAACACCCTGTGATGTGCAGGGGTTAGTCCTGACTTTGAACTCAGGAGTTACTCCTGGCAGTGCACAGGGACCATATGGGATGCCAGGGATTAAACCGGGTCTACCACATGCAAGGCAAGGGCCGTACCCACTGTGCTATAGCTCTGGTCCTCCTTAGTTTTTATTAAATAGCTTTAAGAAATTATTTTCACACTATTAAGGAATATTGGAATTATGTCTTTCATTTTACTTCCCAGTAGTAATATGCTTTTTCCTTCTACTTTCCAAATAAACATAAAAAGAAAAATCAATCTCCCATTCTCAGTTCTAAAATGCTAAGTTTTGAAACAGAACTACATGAAATTTAATTGCATGTCTCTTCAGCTTCATACTCAGAGTCGAAGGGTTTATTGTCATTAGAGGTGTCTTTGCCTTCCTTTGTTTCTATAGAAACTGCATATGAATAGAACTGCCTGTTAGCAGTGGGAGGAAGGAGAAGTACTGGAGGAAGAGGTGAGCTGAAAGCAACTCCAGGGCAGTGGTAGAGGGTCTGAGGCACTTTAAAGGTTAATACTAAAACTTTAAATGTTAATACTAAACACTATTGTAACTATGTTACCTCTACTACAGTAAGGAAAGAAATGAAAATAAACACAAATTGAAATTTAAAAATAAAATTAAAATAAGCAATTTTAATTAAAAAACCTAAACAATCTATTTAATTAAATAAAATAGAATTAAAGGAAACAAAATCACAAAATATAAATCATAAAACAATAATGGTTTAAGATACACTAAAACTGCATATACATTCTATTGTTATTTTGGATTTTGGACCATACCTTGCAGTGTTCAGGGATTACTTCTGGCTCTGCACCCAGGAATTACTCCTGGGAGTCCTGAGGGGACCATATGTGATGCCAGGATCCAGTGCAGCTCAGTTCCAGGTTGGCTGCATGCGAGGCAAACGTCCTACCCGCTGTGCTGTCATTCCAACCCCTCAGAGATCATTTTATAGCTCATTACTAGAGAAGTTTCTCTAATCATGTCGAGCACCTAAATCCCTGAAGAGGAGCCAGAGGTGGGGGAGGAGCTCTCCTGAGAGTGAAGCCAGTTCTAGGTGCTGCTTTTGCAACTGTCTTTTACCATTGATGGTCGTTCTCTTCCCTTAGAAGAGCGAGAGGGCGAGGATGCAGTTGGAATGGTCTCTTGAAAAATAAAGTAAAAATCATGTATATAAGATAATAGTGGTCCCATACATCTTCACAGGTCTGCTACAGCAATTCAGGATGAATGTAACTAAGAGAAATTTAGTCTCCTACTGAGAAAACTATATTATGTTTGAAAGAAGGCAGCAACCCCCTCCCCAACCAGGGCAGCCCTGCTCATGGAAAGTTACCAATTTAGGGGCCTAAGTGACCTTTTTATCCTGCTATCTACAAAAGGCCCATAACAAAGTCCTGTTAGAGGTTGGGAGACCCCCCTACTCTCCCTACCCCCACCCAGAACCTGCTATCTGGCCTGAATTGCATTCCTGCACGTAAGCATAGCCGTTGCTAACCTGCAATCCCACACGTGTGCCTAGCCGCACCAATTATAGAAAGAAGTATTGAGTGTTCCCTGATTGGTAGGTGATAGTAACTTGTTACAAAGCGATTGGCTACCTGCGTGCAGACCTTGATGTAATGTTTTAAATATATTGGATGGGTATGCACTGGCTTCTCTGTAGCCACGGGAATTATCTCTTAAAAGATCCCCCAGGAAGGGCTCAAGGCTCTTAGCCGCTGATTGCTTGTGGTCATGCTATGAGCCCAGGTATACTTGAATAAACCCTTGTTTTTGCATAGGATTGGTCTCTCAGAGTTTACCTTGATAGGTGTGGTGTTCCGAGGCTCCCAGACAGTTACCCCATCGGGTGGCCAACACTTTTCAGTGTTTGCATTGTGTCTGAAGATATCATTCCTATTTACACATAGTTGAGATCATAAGCAAAGACTCACAGGTGGATGATAAAATAAAACTAATAAATTACAGGTACTTTTGGTGCGGCATTTTTATTATTCATAAATGGCAGCATTGTACATTTCCCTTATTCCTGAAATCTGTCATGTCACCACACTGGGCAATTATTTGGAACATAGGCCCCGATCCAGACATGGGGCCCCGACTGTTTCTTGGTCCAGCTAGTACCTCCAAGCCCCACGTAGCATCAGGAATAATGGGGTGAGGGGTCTGGAGGAGAAATTCAGTTGCATCAACATCTGGGGTGAAGCCCAGGAAGATTCTCAACTGCCTCAGGACCCTAAAAATAAGCTGGAGGAAGATGCAAAAAATAAATAAATTAATTTAAAGCAATTATTTTAATAATCACCAAGATAAAGAAATAAATATGAGATTCAATAAGTCTGAAGACAGTTTGATTAAAAAAAGGAAGGAACTCAATCAAGTAAAATAAAAACACAGCTAAGGAATATAGTAGCAGGACATGTCAGCAGAATGGAAGAAGCTGTAACTTGAATCAGTGACCTTGAGAAGAAGACACAAGGACTATCATCTGTAAAGACCAAAAAGAGAGAGAACGTAAAGGAAGAGTCCCTGACCCAGAGAGACTGACCTCAGCTGACATTCTGCACCTTGTCAGAATAGGAGACAGATTCCCGCTCCTGTGGGGGAAATGTGGAGGTCGTGGCGGTCTCCACATTCCACCTCCACTGTATTCACAAGGCCATGCAAAGCAACATAACCTGAAGTGTGGTGGTGCGCACACAGACAGATCTGCTCGGTACATTTCATGATGCTCAGGTTATGCTTCTTGTCACAGGGTGGGGACCGGCAGAGGAGGAAAAGTGTAACTTTCAGCAGAATCCTTTAGTCTCCTGGGGGTCTAACTACAAAGACTCACCCTCAGCACTGGAACACGGAGACACTCACAGACTACCTAGTTCAGGGAGTGAAAACAACACCGAAGGCACAATCAGCAGCATCCGGCTCTGTAAACCCTCAGAAAATGACTTTGTTGACACCATGGTGAGGATGTTTGATGAGATCAATGAAATAATGCACAGGTAAGTAGAAAGAAGGAACTAAAGAGTAAACATCAATAATATCAAGAAAACAACACAAAGGTTAGTGAAACAAGGAAAAGGACTTTTTTTAAAAAATAGTCAAGATTGACAAACCTCATATGAAAAATGAAATAATGCAAATTGCTACTATGTGAATGTTCTGGGAAGTATCAGACTGAGTGCAATAAATCCGGAGGAGAGAGACAGGTATAGAGTGATCTCTCATACGTGAAATATAGAAACCACAGGAGGTGAACTTCAGTATGGCTGAAGACAATGGATACTGAGAACTGACCTACAAAACAAGCTGACCATGGTGCAGGACCCACCGGGGTCAAGTAGGCGGAGATATGGGTAAGAGCCGGGGGTGTCACACTGATGGAGAGTATGGTCTTCGGACAATATATGTATAAAACCTTACCATTAACATTTTTGTAATAATTGAATCTAAAAAGATAATCGTATAGAACCATAAAACTTTCAAGACCAGGAACATTCTTAATGTCAGTGAGAGATAAATGAATAAAGAAAATTTTCTGCCTATACATATCATTCAACTATAGAAAAAATGAGCTCTTGCCTTTTGCTACAATACAGATGGAATTAGGGCGAGTTGCAGTTCCATTGCAGGAAGAAGTCCAAATACCAGTTGATGCCATGTATGATATAGCGAGACTCAAAGCCCTTTTTATATGAATATGGTTATGAAAGGAAAGGAGAGTCTGTGACTATCCTAAAAGCTTAATCCAAAGCTATATCTTCATCAAAACTCTGTGGTGGAGGAGGGTCTCCCAGGAAAAGCACCCCCAGGAACAAAAGCTTGACCACTTTACCATGATCAAGTTCTCTATCCCCGCTCAGTCAGCCATGATGAAGACAAGACAAAAGCACATAAGAGCATGAAGGAGGTAAAGGCCAACAAACCTCCGATGAAACAGGTTTTGAGGAAGGACTGTGACATTGATGAGGTAAGGTCTACACTCGGATCAGTCCCAGTGGAGAGAAGCCTTGTGTTGGACTGGCTCCTGACTAGGATGACTTAGATGATGTTCATAGCATTGGAATCATCTACACCCACTCCAATTGGCTAATTCTAAATATACTCTATTTTCCCACCAAGAAAGGAAGGCAATGGACAGTGTTCAATGACACAAACTCTTGGATTTGGACCACAGAAATTGAGCTAATCAAAAGGAGGGTAGCGGGGGACCAGGACATATGGAAGAAGTAGAGGCCTTAAGTATCTAACACAGTGGTGGAGGGAGAGCTTCTGGCAGTTTGGTGGTTTATCAACTTGATTACATTTGATTTACCATTGATAGGAAGCTTTTGTACAATGATTTTTTATGGATGACTTTAATGCTTTTCTAGATTTTACTAGTCTTTGTGGTGTGTGTGTATGTGTGTGTGTGTGTTGGAAGAGAGAGAGAGAGAGAGAGACCTCAAGCTTAGAAGACAGGACAAGCAAGGACTTGACAGATTTGACACTGATTCTGCCATGAGCCTCTCTCATATTTAAACAGATTGTTATTTCCTAGGCAGTCAAAGGAAGAATAACCAAAGTTTCCTGCTGCCGATTCTATTCTAACATCCCTAAGTGGAAAATGGGTTATGACCCAAAGCAGTGCAAGCAGTGGAAGAGCCCTTTCTGTGCTACAGAGAACTGGCTTCAATAACTCTGTGTTCTGTTCTCATAGAACTCAGGATGGGAGGAGAAGCTGGTGACCACCTCCTGCACTAGATTGAAAAAGGGGGAGAAAATGGTCCTGAAGTGGTCCTTTACTCACTGCTTTCTCCTGTGTCCTGGGAGGATCACAGACATCCTGTCCCATTTAGAAGGGCCACAGTTTACGCCTTTCTTTTATAGCTGTGTGCACATTTGCCAGTGTTCCTTGAAGGGACAATTCTCCTAAGAAAATTATGTTCTAGTTCTTAAAGCAATTGTTTTTGTTACTTGGGTTCCCAGAGAGCACTGCAGCTGAAATTCAGCCTGGGACTCCAACCTTACAAGTAGGTGCTGGTGTCCCCCTGGGCTACCGCTGCAACATTCAGTGGTCCTTAAAGACCATGTAATGTATGGGGGAGGAACTTGTGCCCTGTACCTGCAAAAATTCACCCTATCTCTTGAACCATCTTTCCAGCTTCCTTAATTATTTATAAAAAAATCCCTCTCCTATAGTTTAGATAATTCAGTTACAGTAACATTAAAATATATGGCACTGCTGTACAAAGTTACTGTGACCCCCACCCCCCACTAAAGTGCCAGGACCCTCCACCATTGGCTCTGTGTTACCTCTGGTTCAGTCTTTATTCCCATCACTCCCCTCACCATTTGAAAATTAGTTTTTAAATCCACGGCCAAAGGTTTGTCATTACTGAGAACTATCTTTCCCCTTGTTTTGTCTCTCTGTTACACAGAAGAATAAGCTCATCTGTTCTTTGTCCCCTCCCTCTAACTTACGTCACTTGACATAATTTCATCTGGTTCTATTAATTCTGTAGCAAACTTCATAATTTATGTTTACTTGCAGTTGCATAATATTCCATTGGTTGTATATGCAGTAGCTTCTTTAGCCAACCATCTGTCATTGAACTTTTGGGTTATTTCCATGTTCTGCATATTGTACTAAGTCCTTCATGAAACATATCACTTCATTTGTATCACTTGTCTTCCTGTTGTTCATCAATTTGCTTGAGCAGGCACCAGTAGCATCTCCATATGTCCTGTCACAGGCTAGTGTAGCCTAAGAGCATCTGCTCCTCCAGGAACATAAAGAGTCTCAAACCATTTCATCAGATCATGGGAATGAGGTCATGAAACTTAAGTATAGATATATCTTCTCCAGTTAGTTATTTTGGTTGGTGGCAGATACTGCAAAGTGGAATCATTGAGTCATGTGAGAGCACTACGCTTCCTTTGCTGAGAAATCTCCATACTGTTTTCAAAGAGGCTGAATCAGAGGACACTTCCACCAACAGTGATTTGAGTTCCTTTGTCACAGAATCCCTCCTCCAAAATTTATATAATAAATAGAAAAACAAATAAACCAAACGACAGGAGCAACAACAAAAAAGCCAAGGCAAAACTCTATGATATGGACCTCAGAGGTATCCAGTGATTAGAGTTTATTGGCAAAATGATAAGAACAAAACAAACAATGGGACTACCACAAATTAAAGTGGTTTTTTTATGTGCTTTTTTTGTTTGTATTGCTTGTGCTACCCAGTGGCTGTCAGATCATGGCTTTGTGCTCAGGGATCACTCCTGGGCTGGCTCAGGGGACCATAAGTGGTGCTGAGAACAGAACTTAGATCTGTCCCATACAAGGCCTCACCCTCTGTGTTATGTTTTAAGTCCTTTAAAAGTTTCTGTGTGGCAAAAGAAATTCTGCCTAAAATCAAGACGTCCTACTGAATGGGACCAAGTATTTTTTCCCATCCATTAGATAAGAGCTAATGTTCAAAATACATGAAGCTCTCACTATGCTCAATAACAAAGAAAACAATAATCCATCCAGAAAGTAAGAGAGGACTTGGACACTTCCCCAAAGAAGAAAACAGGCGTCAGGCAAGCAGATGAAAAAGTGCTCCTCACCACCTATCATCAGGGAAGTGCAAATCAAAACAATCGTGAGGTATCATCTTGCACCAGTGAGAATGGCCTATGTCAGAAAGATTAGAAACCTCCTAATTCTTTTTTCCAAACTTTCTCCTACTGTTAGTTTGCTTTACTAGTGTTGCTTTTCCTTACACAAGCATGAAGTTGGATGATGTAACTCTCTGGAAACTTGGACCAAGAAGATTTTACAGAGGCCAGAGAGATAGGAAAATGGTTGGAGTATCTGCCATGCATGTGCGAGGCCTGTTGAGTGGGACCCGAAAGCAAAGGATCACTGGATAGGAACAAAAGACATTTCCCTTAGTACCTGGAAACTCAATGCCAAGTAACTGCTGTGTTTCTTTTTCCATTAAGGCCATATGAGACTAAGGTGCAAGTGTCTGAAGCAATTCACTGGGAGAGAGATTCTCAAGTTGGCTCCCACTGATCAGTACAGATGACCTCACACTTATTCATCTGTCTTTTCTACGTTATGGTATTTGGGCTATACACAGCAGTGCTCAGGGCTTTCTCCTTGCTCTGAGCACAGAAATCACTCCTGATGGTGTCTGGGGACCATATGTGGTACTGGGGCTTACTGTGTGTCAGGCAAATGCTTTAAGCACTCTTTACCCTTGTTTTGTCTTTTTTTTGGAGGGAGGCACATGGGGCAATGCTCAGGGGTTACTCCTGCCGTTGCTCAGGGAACCATATGGGATTATGGGATGCTGGGGATTGAACCTGGGTTAGCCGCGCGCAAGGCAAAAAAAAAAAAAAAAAAACCCTACGTGCTGTGCTGTTGTTCCAGACCCCTTATTTTGTCTTTATATTACACTGATTAATAAGATTATCCATTATTTGTCCTCCTTCTAACTTGCTTGGCATGATTCCATCTAGTTCTTCACCACCGTATCTCGGCCCCTCCTTCATCCCTCTACTGACCCTCCTTACATGTGGCTTCCAGAATGAGGCTGTCAGTATCAGCCTAGTTTGCTGCTTAGTGGAATTAAGAAGATGGTCTGCTATTCTTCAGCTCCTGCTAGGTATTCTGGGTTTAATCTTGGCTCCTTCCTCCAACCCACCAACTCTTACTTCCCTTTGCTTTCTTATATGCAGCCCTCTTCCCCATGAGTTAATCAATGCACTGTCCCCTGAAGGGGATTTTAGAAACACCATGTTCTCTTTTTGAGTGGTGAATGTGCATGAGCCCCATGCTAAGAAAAGAACGCATTTTTCTTACCAGCTCACTCTATTACGCATGTTTTATCATCACTGGGTAAGACAGAGCTGGAGTGACACGTGAGAGAACTGACCTCACTCCAAAAGTTTCTGATAGTTTTCCAGGATTTGTTAAACAGATGAACATTCTCAAGGCTCAAAACCTGTTATTATGAGTCATTTTTAGAGACTTGCCAATGACTCATAGAAATGTTACGAAACAACTAGATTTTTTCTTTTCTTTAGTTGAGGAGAAAATGTTGATTGGAATATCTCAAAGCAAAGACTCGTGCTAATTTATTCCTATTTATTGCTAATTATGGAAGTTCGGTGATTATACTGATATTCAATTATATTAATGCTGAGGAGAGAGGGGTCAATTTCATTCTGGTTCAAAAGCTGACCTGGGGCAATGCCTAGCTTTGTAGGGTCGGGCTTCTCACGTATGTATTTACATGCTGTCAGGACTCCCAAAGAATATATCAAGATATTTCAACTTGAATGATGCATAGTCAATTTCCAAAGATTGCCGAAATAAAAGAAAGACAGAGGGCAAGGTTGAACATGTTTGTGTTTGTGTAGCACAAAGTTCACCCCCCAAAGGAACAAAGATTTTTCCAGGTGCCAGCTCCTTCTTGTCCTCCAAGACCTTGCTCATCAGTACACACTGAGGCTATGGAAAAAATTCTAGCCGCATAGTTTGCTAGACCAATACTGGCCACCTCTCAATAGATACTGCAGGATGCTTCTGCTGCTACAAATGGAAGTTTCTAATTTGTCTTGCTTCTGAATGTTGGGGGTTCCTGAACGAGCCCCTAATCAGAGCCTCTATCACATGCTTGATTAGTTGCCCAATCATCCTGCACCTCTCAACCTGTTTGCATTGTAAGTACCCATGAGGATTAGACTTTCCACATCTGCTCACTGTTTGGAACCTGAGTGCGGTGCTTACGTCTTCGTGCTCTGGCTTCAAGCAACCACGGATGTCTTTTTCTCAACCAGAACTGCCACCCACAATCTCGAAAGTTCCCTCTGCAATGGGCCTTGACTACTAGGTGTTGGTTCTGTCTGAGGTCAGAGTTTACCTGGACATACGGGTAACCACAGTTCAGAGCATTAGGCATTTTGAATCCTGAATTTTTTGATCTCTGTGTCCCCACTTCCTTATTTTCTAGTGTTGCAGTAACCTTCTTAAGTGAATTTTTGTGTGCTTCCTGGGTGAGCCTATATTGATTGACCCCGAGCACGGCTGGCTATCTGTCCATTTGACCTGACACATGCAAACACACAACACACACATATTTAGGATTCTTAGTTAATGTTCTTGGAAAAAAAAATCCTAAATTCAGGAATCACACTGAGAGGATCAATCGGTTTCAATTTGTACAGAAGTAGAGTTCTAATGAAAAAACAAATTACAGTTCACCAAACTGCCTGTCTCAAATGCTTTTCTTTAGAGATTATTTTTTGGGGAAGATTTCAGAATACTGTCCGTGCCTAGATAATATATTGTTTTCTTACCATGGAGAAAGGCGAGGAAATATCAGGGCAAGAACACGCCTCGCTCCTTCTCAGCTTCCTCCCACTCTTCTCTTGAGACACAAACAATCTAAAGATCTATGAATCATTTCCAAGAAATACCCACAGGTTTAAGCTAAAGTCAAGTAACCCCAATGTTTGCAATGAATGTTAAAAAATGGAGACAGCAGTGAGGGCTTTGTTTAAAGGACTTTGGGATTCTCACTTGTATGTATGTATGTATGTATGTATGTATGTATGTATGTATGTATGTATGTGTATGTATGTGTGTAGGTATTGTGTATGTATGTATGTATGTATGTATGTGTATGTATGTATGTGTGTATGTATGCTCAGTTATAACTTAACTTTCATCGAGTTTGGCTAGTACTGATGTTTCCCTTGTGCTGGCAACGTCCCCTCTAGTTAACGATGCCATCTCAACACACGGATCTCTCCTGCCACTCACAGTGACAAGCTGGAGAGGAAAAGGCTGCCTGCAGATGGTGTTTCAAGTGTATACAATAGAGTAGGTTGCAAACACATGGGTCTTTGTTCCGGTTGCCAAAATTGACTCTGCTCTCTCTCACACACATAGGAAACTGCATCAGATAAAAAGCAATGTTTTATGATTAGATGAGGAAATACTGGCTTCTTGACTAAGAAATAAATTTAATGCAGTCCAGTGCTGAAAAGGTGGACGAAAAGTTCTTATTTTTTTTTCTTTTTGGGTCACACCGGGTTACTCAATGCGCAAGGGTTACTCCTGGTTCTGCACTCAAGAATTACTCCTGGTGGTGCTCGGGAACCCTATGGGATGCCAGGGATAGAACCCACTTCGCCGCATCCAGGACAAACGCCCCACCCGCTGTGCTGTCACTCAGGTCCCTGAAAAGTTTTTAATTGTAAAGACATGATTTGCTTTAGATCGTCCGTTTTGGGCACTTATTTTCATCTGTATAAAATAACTCACTGTTGTGGGTGGGTCTATCAGATCAAGCAATGCGGTAATGGACAATGGCCTTTGCAGTTGTCATATTTCTTGTTCCCATTCACTTTCGTAACTAGCCATCACACAAAGCTAAGGGACTCAGTTCATTTACAGCAAGAGCTCACTCAATATTTGGCTGTTTGTTTTTCTTTAAACCTTGTAAGATCAGACTTTATTTTCAATATTTGACTATTTATTGAATGATTAAGTGAATGGGACTTATACCGAATTAAGAATAAACAAATTTTATCTTTCTTTGCTTATGTCTTTAGAGCATGCAGCAGTGAAAATCATATTGCAAAATTTTAGAGAGGAGGATGAGGTTATCATTCAGATGTTTCTTAGTTTAGAGGATAGTGATAATTTTTACTTAGTATTCTCCCTTCTGGATGTTATATTGATCATGGTATATCTTATTTAATCCTCATAGTAATTCTGTAGCTACTTTTCCATTTATAGATAGTGGAGTTGACAAATGGAGGTATTTTAAAGTTAGAAAGAGATAAAATCAGAATTAGGGACTGTAGGTACAGTGGGTAGGACACTTGCTTTGCATGTAGCCAATATGACTTTGATACCCAGCATCCCATATGGTCCCCTGACCACCACCAAGAGTGATTCATGAGTGAAGAACCAGGACTTTTGGCGCTATGCAAAAATATATACATATGTACATAACCAGGAATAAATTCAGTCTAACTGAATCTCATTTTCTAGTTTTACTGTTGCTTAATCTGAAAGTTAGACAAGATATCATAAGCTATCATAGGATGGAGTATCATGCTTCATCTCATGATGTCTGTCCTATTGATTTTTTCTCCTACAACGCATTTCTTGGAACTAAGAACATACCTTGTATGTTTTTACAAACTAAGCCTACACTAAACCTAAAATCTAAATTTTGCCAAGGAAGCTGGTGAATTGGTATAAAAGGATGCTGCCAGCAGAAAGTAGTCAGTTATCCTAAATCAGTGGCTTAAATAATGCATAAAACTGGTATTCTCTAAATAAAGCGGGTCCAAGCTTGGATAGTGTTGCAAAATAACCTACATGTGCAGACTCCCATAGATACTTACTGCAATAAATATTTATTAGCTAGCGAATAAAAGGAATTCATAGAATAGCTGCTTAGTTTTATGTAGGTCTTAGGTTCCTACTTTTATAGTTTCTGAGAGCACCAGGTGATGTGAGGGTCACAGAAGGCAATTGACATGTTCCTGGGACAAACCTTTTCTCTTTTTGCAGTGGGACTGCAAGCAATCAGAATTCTACATTCCTCAGCCAGACACTCCCTTGTTTGGAAATGTAGCCCAGGGCAAAAATTCTAAGGACGCCTTTTCTGATCTTGCTAGAGTCTTATTTTCTATTCATGCAAAGAAGATCTATAAAATAATTTCAGCTCCTTATTAACTTGAGTAACCTTAATTTGACCAATTTCAAATTTATCAGAACAGTCAACAGGCTGCTATTTTTAGGACTGAGAGTCCTTTCCTGACACTTCATGTGCTAATTAGCAAAGAGTAGGGCCACTGAGCAAGATATGGCTAAAAGATGCTAGCCAAGGGCATTCGAGAGTATATACATTCTGATGAGGATGTCAGCAGATCACTCCTGGATTCTTGATTGCCGGATCTATGACCATGTTCACATCCATACTGGAACTATAGAATCTGTTAGATTGCTCTCAGTGTAACCCAAATTACACTCACATAATATCACGCTTTTTCTGATATGTTTTGAAGTAAATTATTATAGTTATGATTCCAGGTTGGTAGATTCAAACATTAAAGTAACATTCATGATCCTAAGTTCTAGGTTTATGTCTTCCAATGTAACTCTGTCCTTGACTGGCAACCCAAATGGTGGAAAAATTATGATTACATAAAAGGTCCCACACATAAAATTTTGATACCATCTGAAAAATGCAAAAGGGGGAAATGGTCATTCTTTTGTGTGCTCTTTTCTATAGTAAGGAATTTTCACTCTGTAGCAAAGAAACTATAGCAAGGGCATAGTTATTACTAAGCAGGTATCCCTTGTTTGATTGCTCAGAATTATAACATGTTATTTGGGGAGTAGGGAGGTGCAGCACATGCAGCCAGACCTGGGGTTACTCTCAGTTCTGTGTTAGGAAGTTACTCCTGTGTTATTCAGGGGATTATATGTAGTGCCAGAACTGAAATCAGGATCAGCATCATGAAAATCAGGGCCTTAACCCCTGCACTGCCTGTTGCCAATATTTTCTGTTTCTCTTTAAGTTTTATTGAATCACAGTGAATTATAAAGTTTTGAAGTTAGTCATGATTCAGGATTTTCAATGTTCCCAGCAATGTCTCCAATTTCCCTCTGCCACCCAATCTGCCTCTATGACATTCACTGAGAAGAAGAAAGGGATTTTTTTTTTTTTTGGTGTTATCCTGGCTCTGCACTCAGGAATTACGCATGGTGGTGCTCGGGAGACTATATGGGATGCTGGGGATTGAACCCAGGTTGGCTGCATGCAAGGCAAATGCCCTACCTGCTGTGCTATTGCTCTGACCTGGGATTTTTTTTTGACAGTGAACCCAATCTTAAGTCATCTGAGGAAGGGTGAAAAATATTGGAGCTTTTGTCATTAATGAAGGAAGAAGCCAGTGGGAGGCCAAGACCCACTGCACATGTAATAATTATTTCTCCTGTGTGAATATGAATCCTTTTCCTTAAGAAGGCTTATCTATCTGAATCTGCTTCTTCCTTAGTCCCAGATCTTTCTGTTCCTTGCATGGTTAGTTTTTCTTTGCTGTTGTACTTCCATCCACTGAAGAATATTTAGTCACTACCCAATCATCTTGAAGCAGAGAAAGGAAGTTACAGATTTAATGAGCATTCCTGGCTTTGATAGTTAAGCTAGAGCCATTTCAGGCTCCCTGATGCATTCTCATCTTGTTCCATGCTATTTATCATGCTAAATATGTTGTGAAATCTTCAGGGAATATTCCTGTTTTGAGAACATAGAGAAGAAAAAAGACTAGCTGGGACATTATAGACTCTGAAACAACCCCCTTCAAATGCTATTTTCATTCTGTTTCCTTTTCTTGTCCAGCAAGAATCTCATTCCAAACACATGCTTGACACTTTTTTTTTAAATGTTTAATTCTAGGCAATAACCTCAAACATTTCTCTTTTCACCATCTGGTTTTTAGAAGAAGTTAGTGTTTTAAAAAACAGATGATAGATATGTGTCAGAGGATAAGATCAGAATTACTAAATATTTATTTCTTCAAAGTCTTTAAAGAAAATACAGTCAAGTCCAGATTTTGCCTTGCATTTATGAGGCTACCACTTTAATCACCAACATGGCCCCATATTGTGAGCTCTCATTAGAACTATGGCTTAGATCCCAACAGTTAAAGCAATCCCACCAAAAATAGAACTTTTTGATTTCAACCATCAAAACCATATTACAAGTTGGATTTACTTTAGGTTAATTTCCATCATATTTGACCCATTCCTGTTAGTGTGGCCATATCAGAACATAACTAGGGCAGGGCCGAAGCAATAGTACAGTGGGTAGGGCATTTGCCTTGCAAGTGGCAGACCTGGGTTCAATGCCTGGCAATCCATACAGTCCCCAGGAACCGCCAGAAGTAATTCCTGACTTCAGAGCCAGGATTAACCCCTGAGCATCACTGGGTGTGACCTCGCAAAAAAAAAAAAAAAAAACAAAACAAAACAAAAAGCATGTTTATATATATATACATACATATATATATTCACACACATATGCATGTGTATGATGTACTTATTCCTAATACTGATTATTTTCCAAAGAAGGGGGAAGAATCCATTTCTGTTACTAAATAAAGAAAGAATATTACTGGGAAATTAAAAGTCAAAGCTGTCCACAATAGGACTTTGGAGTGTAAATTAGGAGCATGAGATAGAAATGATAAAATATTATTATTGAAATTGGGAAAAATAGTTAAAAATTCCAAAGCCATGTTGATAAGAAAAATTAGGGAAATTACAAAAATTTGTCTAAGAGTATTCTTACCAGTCTAACTGTAAAAAATAAAAAATCAAAGTGGAGTGTAAGGGTAAAATAACTACATGTGTTTTGCCCTAATTTTTGTGTTCTCTGTAAAGTAAAATATTGCATTCCGTTGTCTTTATTTTTTTAACTAAATAAGATTGTTGAAAATAACCTCATCCTCAAATTCAGCTCAGGCAATGGACTAGCTATTGTGAAATATACTATTAGGAAGTAATGGATTGGTGAAAGGGATGGACATCTGATAATCTATATTTCAAAATTGATGAAAAATACTAGAACAGTAATGCATATAAAGTTCTATGACAGAGAAGGATTGAGAAAACTAAGAGGTTTATTAAGGGGCCAATCAGAACTTTTCAGGAGAAAGCTTCGTAAGTGGTATCTGAGTTAGATTTCATTATATGGAAAGAATCTTGACACAAGAGAATGGTTTTAGAGTTCACAGTAACAGAAAAAAAATAAAATAGTGACTAGTAGTTTGACAGTATAATGCTTGAAGAAATTAGAAAAAAAAAAGGTATTTAGATTCCAAAGATAGTTGGTAAAAGTATGGATGCCATAGTGGGGAATTAAGTTTTTTTAGGCAAAAGGAGCCAGGAAGCATGTATGAGCATATGCAGGGCGTAATAAGTGGGTAGAGCTCTCAGATACCTGCCCCATTGCATGGATATCTGCTGTATCCATAAAAACTGTTGAGGGAAAGAACCAGAGGCAAGGACTTCTATGATGAATTATGCAAAAAAATATTTAAAATTGAGGCCAGATCATGAAATTCATGCAAAAACTGGATGGACATGGAAAGTATTATGCTGAGTGAAATGAGTCAGAGAGGAGAGAGAGAGAGAGAGAGAGAGAGAGAGAGAGAGAGAGAGAGAATGATCTGATCCAATTTGGGACATAAGAAACATAATATAAGAGTAACACCCAAAGACAGTAGAAACAAAGGCCAAGACGAATGGCCCACATTTGGAAGCTTGTCACAAGTGGTGGTATTGGTGGGAGGGTAGCTAGGATAGAAAAGGGATCACTATACCAAAGATAGTTGGAAATGTTTATGCTGGACAAGACCTGGAGTGCTGAAAATAGGTAAATGTATACATTTTTAAAGATAAAAATGGCTATCTGTAACAAACCCATGGCTAGTGTTATTCTTATTATTGAAAACTGAAAGCTTTATTTCTGAGCTCAGGCACAAACCAAGGATGTCCATTTTCTCCACTATTATAGTCTTAGAAGTCTTAGCAACAGTGATCAGATAGAAATAAGAAAAAAAGAGAAAAGTAAAAATGACTCAAATTGAAAAGAAGTCTTATGCAGATGGCATGAAAATATTTGTAAAAGACTTTAAAGAGTTCACCAAAAAACACTTCTAGAAATGATAAACCAATACATAAATGTGTCAGCTATAGTCATCCCACAAAAAATCTGTTCTATTTCTATATGCAAATAATGAACTATATGGAAATGAGATTAAAGACTTCTTTCAAGGTAGTGTCCAAACATTCAAATATCTAGAACTCAACTTAAAAGTTATGTGAGCTCATATCCAAAAGAGCAAGAACAACAAGTGCTGGCGTGGATGTGGGGGAAAAGGGGACACTCATCCATTGCTGGTGGGAATCCTGGCTGGTACAGTCTTTCTGGAAATCAATATGAACATTCACCAAAGACTAGAAATTGAACTCCTATTTGACCCAGCCATACCACTCCTGGGAATATACTCTGGGAAGCCAAAAATACGCAGCGGAAACACCATCCCTACTTTTATGTTCATAGCAGCATTATTCACAATAGCCAGAATCTGGAAACAACCAGAGTGCCCTAGAATCAATTGCTGGATAAAGAAGCTTTGGTACATCTATACAATGGAATACTATGCAGTTGTTAGGAGAAATGAAGTTATAAAATTTGCCTATAAATGGATGGACATGGAGAAGATTATGTTGAGTGAAATTAGCCAGGAGAGAGACAGATACAGAATGACTGCATTTATTTGCATGACATAAATATATATGTACATATATATACATATATATGTATTATATATGTATTATATATATATATATATATATATATATATATATATATATATAGGATACCAATATCCAAGGTCAAGTGAAACATGTATCAGGAGGTCTTGTCAAAGGTGGAAATTATCACAAACATGTGGGAGTCAGAGGCTAGGTAAGACAGAGAATGGAACAGTGTGCTAACAATTGTCGAAAGTACTGCTGTGCTTTCCCTCCTTTATCTACACTTGTTGGGTAATAATCTTTTTTTTCTGTTTTATTTTTCCATTTATTTATTTACTTTTTAAATTTTATTTATTTTTTTTTTGATTTTTTATTATACCACAGTGAAACATACAATTACAAAGGTGTTCATAATTGGTTCTTGGTAATACAGTATAACAGCACCCATCCCTCCACCAGTGCCCCATTTCCACCACCAATGTACCCCACCCCTCCTGCCCACCCCCAGGCTGCCTTAATACCAGGTACCCCAGTTTCCTCTCTTTCTCTCTCTCTCTCTCTCTCTGTCTCTGCATCTCTCTCTCTTATTTTACACATTGTGGCTAGCCCTGCAGGTATTTAGAGTTTATCACTTAAGTCTCTTTGTGTATATTCAATGGAGAGTTTTAATCTGCCATTACCATATCCCACATTTAGTAAAACACTGGTATCTATTTATGTCGTATTAATGAATGCAGTCATTCTATATCTGTCCTTTTCCTTCTGACTAATTTCACTCAGCATGATAGTCTCCATGTCCATCCATTTGCAGGTAAATTTCATAATTTCATCTTTTCTGACAGCCACATAGTATTCCATAGTGTAGATGTACCACAGTTTCTTTAGCCAGTCCTCTGTTCTAGGGCATTTAGGTTGTTTCCAGATTCTAGCTATAGTGAATAGCGCAGAGATGAATAAAGAAGTACAGATAGTGTTTCTGCTATGTGTTTTTCGGTCTCTAGGGTATATTCCCAGGAGTGCTATTGCTGGATCAAATGGGAGCTCAATATCTAGTTTTCGGAGGAATGCCCATATTGTTTTCCAAAAGGGCTGGACCAGTCGGCACTCCCACCAACAGTGGATGAGAGTCCCTTTTCCCCACATCCATGCCACCACCGGTTGTTCTTGCTGTTTTGTATGTGTGCCAGTCTCTGTGGTGTGAGATGATACCTCATTGTTGTTTTGATTTGCATCTCCCTGATGATTAAAGATGAAGAACACTTTTTCATATGCCTTTTGGCCATTCGAATTTCTTCTTTTTGGAAGCTTCTGTTCATTTCTTCTCCCCCATTTTTTGATGGGGTTGGCTGTTTTTTTCTTGTGGAGTGCTACCAGTGCCTGATATATCCTGGATATTAACCCCTTGTCAGATGGGTATTGGGTGAATATCCTTTCCCACTCTGTGGATTGTCTTTGTATCTTGGTCACCGTTTCTTTTGAGGTGCAGAAGCTTTTAAGTTTTATATAATCCCATTTGTTTATCTTTGCTTCCATTTGCTTGGTCAGTGGTGTGTCATCTTTAAAGATACTTTTCGTTTCGATGTCGTAGAGCGTTTCTCCTATGTTTTCTTCGATGTACCTTATAGATTCATGTCTGATGTTGAGATCTAGAATCCATTTTGATCTGACTTTTTGTGCATGGCGTTAGAAGGAGGTCTAAGTTCATTTTTTACATGTAGCTGCCCAGTTTTCCCAGCACCATTTGTTGAAGAGGCTTTCTTTGCTCCACTTAATATTTTTGCTCCTTTATCGAAGATTAAGTGGTTGTATATTTGAGAATGTGTTTCAGGATACTCAGTTCTATTCCATAGGTCTACAGGTCTGTCTCTATACCAATACCACACTGTCTTAATTACAACTGCTCTGTAGTAGAGCTTGAGGTTGGGGAAAGTGATACCTCCCATCTTCTTTTTCCCAAGGATTGCTTTAGCTATTCGTGGAGTTTTATTATTCCATACAAATTTCAGGAGTGTTTGTTCAATTTCTTTGAAGAACATCATGGGTATCTTTATAGGGACCACATTGAATCTGTATAAAGCTCTAGGGAGTATTACCATTTTGATAATGTTGATCCTTCCGATCCATGAGCAGGGAATATGTCTCCATTTCCTCAGGTCTTCTTTTATTTCCTGAAGTAACGTTTTATAGTTTTCTTTTGTAGAGATCCTTTACATTCTTTGTCAAACTGATTCCTAGGTATTTGATTTTCTGCGGAGCAATTGAGAATGGGATAGTTTCTTTAATGTCCCTTACTTCTCTTTCGCTGTTTGCATATAGGAAGGCCATTGACTTTTGGGTATTGATTTTGTACCCTGCTACTCTGCTATAGGAATGTATTATTTCTAGGAGCCTCTTGGTAGAGAGTTTCGGGTTTTCCAGGTATAATATCATGTCATCTGCAAATAGTGATAACTTGGCTTCTTCCCTTCCTATCTGGATGCCCTTAATGTCTTTTTTCTTCCCTGATTGCTATAGCAAGTACTTCCAGTACTATATTGAATAGAAGTGGTGAGAGTGGGCAGCCTTGTCGTGTCCCTGATCTTAAGGGGAAGGCTTTCAGTTTTTCCCCATTGAGAATGATGCTCGCTGTGGGCTTGTAGTAGATGGCCTGGATTATCTTGAGGAAGGTTCCTTCAATCCCCATTTTACGGAGGGCTTTCATCATGAATCTTGTCAAATGCCTTCTCTGCATCTATTGATATGATCACATGGTTTTTATTTTTCTTTTTGTTGATATGATGTATTATGTTGATTGACTTGCGGATGTTGAACCATCCTTGCATTCCCGGGATGAATCCCACTTGGTCATGGTGTATAATCTTTTTGATGACTCTTTGGATTCTATTTGCTAGTATTTTGTTGAAGATCTTAGAATCTGTATTCATCAGGGAGATTGGTCTGTAGTTTTCCTTTTTTTGTGGCATCTTTGTCTGCTTTGGGTATCAGGGTGATATGTGCCTCGTAAAAGCTATTTGGGAGTGTTTTTGTTTCTTCAATTTGTTGGAAGAGCTTAAAAAGAATTGGGAGTAGGTCCTCTTTAAAGGTTTTGTAGAATTCACTGGTGAATCCATCTGGACCTGGGCTTTTGTGTTTGGGGAGACTTTTGATTACCGATTCTATTTCCTCTATGGAGATAGGTTTGTTGAGGTATTCCAAATCTTCTTGTTGCAGACTTGGGAAGCTATAGGAATTCAGGAATTTGTCCATTTCTTCTAGGTTTTCTTGTTTTGTGGCGTACAGGCTCTCATAGTAATCTCTGATGATCTTTTGAATTTCTGTGGTTTCTGTTGTGATGTCCCCATTTTCATTTCTGATTCTATTTATTTGGGTTCTCTCTTTTCCTTTTCTTACAAGTCTTGCAAGTGGTTTGTCAATCTTGTTTATTTTTTCAAAGAACCAGCTTTTGGTTTCGTTGACCTTCTGGATTGTTTTTTGACATTCCATCTCATTGATTTCTGCTCTAAGTTTTATTATTTCTTTCTTTCTGCTTGGGTTGGGCTCCTTTTGTTGATCACTCTCTAAGATCTTAAGTTGTGAAGTCAGACTGTTTTGATGGCCTTTTCTTCTTTTCTGATAAATGATTGAAGAGCTATGAACTTGCCTCTTAACAATGCTTTCGCTGTATCCCACAAGTTCTGGTAATTCGTGTCTTCAGTCTCATTTGTTTCCAGGAATCTTTGGATTTCCTCTTTAATTTCTTTTATGACTTGCTGGTTGTTCAGCAGTGAGTTGTTTAGTTTCCAGGTACTTGGTATTGGTCTCCGTTTTTGTGTACAATTAACTTCTATTTTCAGTGCCTCATGGTCTGAAAAAATAGTTGGCACAATTTCTATCTTCTTTATTTTATGGAGGTATGACTTATGGCTCAGCATGTGATCTATTTTTGGAGTATGTTCCATGTGCACTGGAGAAGAATGTGTATTCAGCTTTTTGGGGATGAAATGCCCTGTATATGTCTACCAGCCCTCTTTCTTCCATCTCTTCTTTAAGGGCCAGTATTTCCTTGGTAAGTTTCAATCTTGTTGATCTATCCAGGGTTGATAGAGCAGTGTTGAAGTCTCCAACTACAATTGTGTTGCTGTCAATGTCTTCTTTGAAGTCTATTAGTAGTTGTTTTAGGTATTTTGCTGGCCCCTCGTTGGGTGCATATATGTTTAATAGCGTGATTTCTTCCTGATATATGCATCCCTTGACTATTAAGAAGTGACCTTCACTGTCCCTTCTGACCTTCTTCAGCCTGAAGTCTATGTTGTCAGATACCTGTATGGCTACCCCAGCCTTTTTGGATGTGTTTTTTGAATGAAGGATTGTTTTCCAGTCTTTTATTTTGAGCCTGTCTTTGCTCCAATTGTTCAGGTGTGTTTCTTGCAGGCAGCAGAATGTCGGATTCAATTTTTTGATCCATTGTGCCACTCTGTGTCTCTTAACTGGTGCATTTAGACCATTGACATTGAGAGAGATTATTGTCATGGGATTTTGTGCCATCTTTCTGAATAGGTTGGTTGTTCTTTTGGGTTATGTCTCGTCTTATAGTAGATCTTTCAGTCCTTCTTTTAAGGTTGGTTTTGATTTTACAAAGTTCCTAAGCTGTTGTTTATCCAAGAAGTTGTATATCTGTCCTTCAAATCTGAGCGAGAGTTTAGCCGGATAAAGAATTCTTGCTGATGCATTCATTTCATTAAGTTTTTTCACTAAATCCCACCACTGCCTTCGGGCTTGGAGGGTGTCTTCTGAGAAGTCTGCTGAAAGTCGAATGGATGCTCCTTTGTATACAATTTCCTTCTTTGATCTTGCTGCCTAAAGAATTATGTCTCTGTCTATGGCATCCATTACTTTGACTAGGATGTGTCTTGGGGTCTTTCTATTGGGGTCTCTTCTTGCTGGTACGCGTCGGACTTCTTGGATCTGGATGCCTTCGTCCTTTAACTTCGGGGAACTTTTCAGCCAGGATGTTTTTAACTGTTTTAATTTCCTTGGGGTTACTTTCTTGTCCCTCTGGGACTCCTATGATTCTTATGTTGTTCCGCCTGGCTTCATCCCATTGTTCTCTGTTTCGTTGCTGATCCATTATCCGGTCTTTTTTCCATCTTATGTAGATCTCTGAGTGCTTTCTGCAGCTCATCTTCAGTCTCACTGATTCTCTCTTCCGCTGCTGTCATCCTACTGTTCAGAGCCCCGATTGTGTTTTTCATTTCGTCTACTGAGTTTTTAAGCGATGATATTTCTATTTGCATGGTTCTCATTTCTGCTCTCATTTCCTCCCGTAGTTTATTGACAGCCCTTTCAACTGCTTCGTTTATGTTCTCCTGTATTTTATTGGACATCTGCTCAATTTTTTCGTTGAGCTCCTTAAACATCCTACCAATTTCTTCTCTGATTTCACTGTCAGAGAGATCATGCACATCTGTATTCTTTTTTGAGTCTTCAGAGTCGATTCCTTCATCTGTTCTTCGAGCTGGGGATCTGCGTTGTTTCCCCATGGTGTTGTGGTGTTCAGGGATAGATTCCTCTGGTGTACTGTTTCTTTTTTCTTGAGGGTATTACCTTTCCCTTGGTGTTGAAATTCCTAGTTTTTCTATTAATAATCGGCCGCGTTAGCGGCCGCCCGCCCAGCCAGCCTCACACCCCAGGGAGGTAGGGTACCTGAGATGGAGTCAGGCCGGTGTGAGAGTTCAAAATGACCATTTACTTCCGGTTCCGCTTGGACTTCTGGGGGGTTGTAGTTCCACCTTCTGCTGAGACCTGGGGCTCTACCACGGCCCCAGGCGCCCGCCCGGCCAGCCTCACAGTTGGGTAATAATCTTATCTACACTCTTGGAGCTCCATCCAAGAGAAAACCCCTTTAAGTTTTATCAGTAAATGCTCGGGTTGAGAGCCTTCTACTGAGACTATGCCACCTACACGATAAGCCTGGCAAGCTACCATGTTTTATTTACTTTTTATGCCAAAGACTAGTAACTATTATGGACCTCAGTTCCATGACATGAAGAATGGTTTCAGGCTCCTCATGTCCCTGGAGCAAGTAGATGCCCTTGGGTTGCACTTGCTTGTGACAGGACTAATGGAGATGTTACTAGTACCTACTCAAGCAAATCGATGAACAATGGGAAGACAGTGTGATAACAGTGATACTAATACCAACCTGGAACTGAACATTAAATACAGGCAAAAAGATACTCATGACAACCCTTTAATGTATGTTCTGTAATCCACAATCTGGAAGGGAAGCAAAAGAGAAAGAGATAGAAAGGGAAAGAAATAAAGAACCTGCCATGGAGGTGGGCTGGGGAGGGGGAGGGAACCAGGGACGTTGGTGTTGGAGATGGGCTCTGGTGGAGGGATGGGTGCTGGAACACTGTATGACCAAAACCCAAATATGAACATCTTTGTAATTGTCTATCTCATGGTGGTATAATAAAATACTTTAAAAATAGTTATGTGAGCTATCTGTATCACTTGTATCACATGTCTTCCCGTTGTTCATCAATTTTGCTAGAGTGGGTGTCAGTAACATCCCCATTTGTTGGAATGAGGTCCATTATTGTTACTGTTTTTGGCATATCGAATACACTATGGGTAGCATGCCAGACTCTGTTGTGGCTCTGGGTTCATCCCAGGTGATGCAGTCTTTTTCTGTGTCAGACCATCAAATATCCAGGGCCCACAGGGCAGAACCCTGGGTGTAGACAAGCCTGTATCCTGTCTGCTACCTGCCGATGCAGTCAGGCTCTGCAGCCACACCTGCAACATCTCGAGTGGCAGAAGAGCTATCTGTACCATTAAAAAATTACTTAAGAAGGTACTAGAAAGAAACGTTAGAAATAGAAAAAATATTTGCTATTTATGATTAGAAGAATAAATATCATCAAAATGACCCTCCTATCTAAATTTTTATATAGATTAAATGTAACTCCCAACCAAATTTGAATTACATTCTTCAAGGACTGAGAATAGTTAATAATAAAGATTGTATGGAATCACAAAACAACTCAAATTGCTAAAGCCTGACAGACTGAGAAACGAGGAACTGGGAGATATCTCATTAACCTAACTTGATACTATATTGCAAAATTATAGTGGTAAAACAGTATGGTACTGCAATAAGGATAGAATCTGACTTAAGGTAGAATAGAGTATAGAAAGACAATTCCACCATCAATAGTCAAATAATTTTCTATAAAGTTGCCAATTACATAAAGTGGGGTAAGGATAGTCTCTTCAACAAATCATGCTGAGAAAACTGGATAGCTACATTAAAAAAAATGAACTAAGATTATATCTCGTAGCTTACACAAAAGTCAGATCACACCAGAATCCATAAAATACATTGCAAAAGGCAGTAAGTATTGAGATTTGGACCTCAAGTGTGCTTTCAATGATGTAGTCCATCATTGAAAAGTCAACAGAAACAAAATAAATTGGAACTGAAGCAGATTGAAAAGTCTATGCATGGGTAAAAAGCATAGACTAAAACCAAAAGACACCGAAATTTAAGGGAAAAAAATTAGCTCAACACTTCAGATAAAAAGTTAATATACAATACATGCAAATAATTCACAAAGATCCACCAAAATGTTTTAAAATGTATGTAAAAATGGGGACAGTAAATAAACAGACCACTTATCTGAAAAAGAAAGAGGACTGTCCAATGGGCACTTTTGTATAAGTTACCACTTTTTGTCAGGGACAAATCAAGACAACAATGAGATATCACCTTACGCCATTAACAGTGGCACAAATGAGAACAATTGGGAGCAATTTGTGTTGGCAGGGATGTGACAAACAGGGACTCATGCACTGCTGATGCGGATGTTGTCTAGCTCAACCCCTGTGGAAAAGTGTTTGGAGAGTTCTCATGAGAGTAGGAACAGAGTTTCTAGATGACCCAGATATTCCACTGCACTGTTTCTATCTCCTAGAATACAAAAGCATTCCTTCAATAGGATATATGTATATATATATGTATATCTTTTATATATCCTATAACTGTATATATAGTTGGATATAACTGTATCCTTCAATTAATGACAGTTCTAAGAGCGCCAATGAATAATTGTATATACATAGGATACGGAATCAACTTACCATCAAAAGACAGGTGAATGGGCGATGAAGGATGCTAGGTGCATACTTTGCAGCTTCAAGTGATGAAATCATGCTATTCACTGTAACTTGGATGAAGGATATCATGTTTCGTGAAGTGATTCAGAAAAAGGACATATTTCATATGATCTCACCTATCTGTGGCATAAAGAATCACAGGATGGGAGAATACTGTGAATTGCCCTTGTCCCTATATTATAGAAATGAGAAGGACAGGGAAGAAAATAAATGGAGGAGGCAGCGAGAAGAGGCAGACAGAAATTACCAGCTACAGGAATCACTGGCTTTGGGCATATAGGTGGTGTAGAGCGGTGGGATTTGTATAAATCTAAACCACAGAGTCAACAATACTGTAAACATTTGATCCAAACTGCAACTACCAAACTTAAACATGCACCTGTCAAAGAGTCAGGATGGGGGGTGGGAGGGACCCCTGAAATGTTGGTGGAGGAAAGCTGACACCGGTAGTGAAATGGGTGATGGAACATTTATATCCCCCAAACTCCCTACAAATAACGTTGTCAGTCTCTGTGCCTTAAATAAAACATTTTTTATTTATCTTTTTTTTTTGCTTTTGGGTCACACCCGCGACCTCGAGGTTACTCCTGGGCGCACCAGGAATTACCCTGGCGTGCTCGGGGACCTATGGGATGCCAGGGATCGACCGGCGGCACAGGCCGGCGCATGACAAACGCCCTACCGCTGGGCTATCGCCCGCCCCAAATAAAACATTTTAAAATCAATCAGTTTTGTCCTTATTTTCCTGGGTCCTCTCTAACAGTCCTGTATTCTTGCCACCTTGACCTACAATCTTACACAAAGTTTAGTTCACTTCGGTCACTTACAGAAAACCGAGTCTCTTTCATCGTTTCCTCTTTCCTTTCCCTGTGCTGTTGCTTGATCCTCACATTGCCTATTAGTTGGTGGTGCACTAGAGGTCAGTTTTGTTCAGGTGTCAGAGATTATAACTACAATTAGAGTGAAAGCTCACAGTAGGAGGTTGAGTTGGGGATTAAAGTGGCAGCCTCATGCATTCAATGCCAATTCTGGACTTGGGTTGTCTATTTCTCTTTTAAAGACATTGAAGAAAAGAAAAGACATTGAAGAAATGTATGTCTAGTAACTGTTCTTATCCTTTAACACAGCTCTTTTGTCTGTTTTTAAAAACACTAATTTATTTCATCTTAAATCAGACAGCGAAAGAGAAAAAAAATTTGGGTTATTGCCTGGAATCAACCATCATTAATTTTTCTTTTCAGGCACTTCTTTGCATGAGCACAACTGGAAGTGTTCAGGGCTTACTCCTGGCTCTGGAATCACTCATGAGGGTGGACTTAGGGGACTATAAAGCGATCTAATCTGGGTCTGCTAGGTGCAAGGCAAGGACCCTACAAGCTGGATCTCTCAGGCCCTGTGATTTAGAGTTAAATCCCCTAAGTTCTGACTTTTATCATACACTAATTGAGTGATTCTGCACAACCATAGAATCTCTATCAATCAGTATCCTTACTTGTAAGATAAAGAATTGACATTTTAAATTAAATATACATTAGAATTCAACTTTTATTCCAACTGAAATTTTTCTAAATTGCTTTTCAAAGTGCTTATCGTGAACACATTTCGAATCGCCATTATTCACAAGACAAAGGAGTAAGGCACTGAAATTCTACCTTCAAGTGTGCATATATTCAATTTGTGATATTCAGTTGTAAAAAATAAAGGAGAATAGTATGTATAATGCAAAAGGACTTAGATTCATTTTAGAGTGGGAGCTTAAAGCTGGCAAGTTCAATAAGTCTAGTAGAATGCAAGCTAATTATTGAGAGCTAAGATTCAAATTGAGGAAAAGGTGATGAACTACATCATCCTACTGCATAGTGATCGGGAAAAAGGGTTTAGTAAACAGAGTGGAGTTTATGAAAATGACAGCTTCCTACTAGAGGACCATGAGGCCAGGTACAGTGACTTCTACCAAGAATATAACTGGCATGTTGATAGGCATGGACACTGGTGAGAGCTGCTAAAGTCTCTGTAGCAGATAGCCTTTGTTTGGCTTGACTCTCTCCAGAGGGGCTCCAAGTCTCTATATATTAAAACTTAGCTATTCTTCATGGGGATTTTGTTCAAGAATGGAACAAGCTTTTTAAGCCTATTCTGGGACATGTATGTCAGAGACTGGGCAGAATTATTATGGATGAAGATTATTTCTGGGACTTTCTATGCTGCAACAGTGTTCGGTAAGTCATTTTTCTTTGAGATCTAGTCTGTGTTAAATACTATAAAAATGAAACTAATTTCCTTTCAAAGTCAGAAGCTTGCTGCCTATCAGAAAATCTGCAATAATTTGTGTGGCCTGAGGTATTTGAAACATTGATTTGCCCACTGGGTTATCTGTAACCGGAATTTTAGTAGTTAAGACATAGATTATAGGCTTTTGATTTAATGTTACATATACATACTAGTATAGATTAGCACATATTGTTATAAATTGAATTTTAGTCCCTTCAAAATTCATGCATTTAAACAAAACCCCACCCCGCATGACTTGTTTTTTGTTTTGTTTTGTTTTAGGGTCAAACCAGCAGTCCTCAAGACTTACTCCTGCCTCTCTTCTCAGGGATCACTCCAGGGTGGGCTCATCGGACCATAAGTGATGCCTGGTTCAATTGAAAAGATTGTGTGTAAGGCAAGCTCCTTTGCTCTGTACTAACTCTTCAGTTTAGATATAGGAGTTTCGTGTGTAAAAAGAATCTCATAAAGTTAAGGTTCTAATCTGAAAGACTTGTCCTATCAGAAAAGTCCCTTCATGCATGTAAAGATGCATCTTGTTTTTATCTTAAATCTATTTCAATAATCACTTATCACTTATCTTCCTATTGTTCATCGATTTGCTCGAGCGGGCACCAGTAACGTTTCCATTTGTTCCTGTCTCATGTCAGTGTAGTCCAATAGCATCTGATTGCTCCAGGAACATATAAAGCCTCAAACCATTCATTCAGATTTTTGACAAAAAGTCTGACGATCTTGTAGGTGGGCAGCCACATGTTCTTTTGACAGACTGTGGAATCCAGTCGGTAATAGCACTAGTCCAGCGGGTCATCTCTAATTGCATTACATGTCCTGTCCATCTGATTTTCATCATCTTTGCAAACGAAACAACATCCTTGATTCTTGATCGTTGGCTGAGGTCAGAACTCTGGATTCCTTCTTTCACTTGAGTGAAGCATGATACTCCAAGCATGGCTCTTTTGATTTCTCTTTTGGGATACCAATAGCCTTCTCATCCTGTTTTCAAAGGGTCCAGGTCTCTGAACCATATGTTAGTGCAGTAAAAATGGTGGAGTTGAAAACTTGTGCCTGGAACCGGAGGTTCTTCATCTTCTTTACCACTTCCTCGATGCTCTTGAAAGCATTCCATGCTGCTCTCTTCCTCCTGCATAGTTCGGGTGCTAGGGTCGCTCCATGATTGTGTGAGAAATGCCAAGAGTAAGAAAGCCACAAACAGATGCCTATTTTCAAAAACTCTTGAGCTCATTTGCTAATGTGGTTTGGCGCTGAGCCTCAGGCACTCCCAAGCTAATGTCCAAGCTCCAAAAGCAGTGCAGAGAAGCAATAAAGAAAGACCTCAAAGAGAGAAGAGCAGCAGTGTTGGTCAACATGGCAGAAGCCAGGAATATTTGCAAAGTCCGCCTATCCTACGCCAACTATAAGACCAAGATAACTACCTTCCGGCATACTGATGGATCTATCACATCTTTCAGAAGGGCAAAGGAGAAGATTATCCACTACTTCTACTAGGATCTCTTCGATAGCCATGTCCACCTGCCCACATACCAAATTCTGCAGAATGGATATGTCGTTCCCAATGTTCTCCCTTCCGAAATCCAACATGCATTTCATCAATAAAAAAAGCATACAACACCCAGTTCAGACAAAGTTAGACCCAAACACCTGAAGAATCTGCAGCCAGCAATCATCAATACACTGGCTCGACTCTTCTCACACTACCTGTCTGAATGCAAGGTTCCATCCTAATGAAAAACCAACAGGACCGCTCAGTTGTACAAGAAGGGCAGCATCCATGACATTGGCAACTATTGCCCCATCTGCCTGTTATCCATCGTCTACAAGTTATTCACTCGAGTCACCCTGAATAGAATTGGCAGAACACTAGACAAAGGACAACCATGTGAGCAAGCTGGGTTCAGCACTATCGACCATATCCACATGGTAACCAAGCTCATTGAGGTTTGTAGGGAATTCAAAATGCTGCTCTGTCTAACGTTCATTGGTTTAAAGAAAGCCTTTGATTCTGTTGAGACTGAAATGGTCATCAGAGCCCTAGCCAAACAGGGCATTCAAATTCAATACAAGATCCTTCATGAGTTGTATTACAGACTCACTACCAGAATTTCACCATTCTACAAGGAAGTGATCATCAACATAAAGAGAGGGGTTCAACAGAGAGATACCATTTCACCAAAACTCTTCAGTGCCACCCTCAAGAACATCATGAGATGACTGGAATGGGAAGGAATGGGAGTGAAGATAGATGATTGGTAACTACACCACCTCCATTTTGCTGATGACATCATTCTAGTAACACCAAACATTAGCCAAGCAATATGAATGCTGACCGATTTCAACTGTGAGTGTGGAATTGTCGGACTGTGGCTGAATTTCAAGAAGTCAATGTCCATGAGAAATGGACTAGTTCCTGATGCTCCATTTACTCTCAATGGAATGAACATCTCCGAATGCAGCAGTTATGTGTACCTAGGTCGAGAATGCAACATGATGAGCAACCTAGCACCTGAACTATTTCAATAATATTGTATTGTAGTTTGTTTTATTTTGGCTTTGGGGCCTCATGTGTCAATGTTTAGGGCTGACTCCTAGCCCTGTGCTCAGCGATTACTCCTGGTGGGGTTTGGGGGACCATATTCAGTGTCAAGGTTTGAGGGGATTGAATTATGTACAAGATAAGCATCTTAATCCCTGTACCCTCTCTCCAGTTTCTCAGTTCATTAAAATATTAGTGTGATATTTTCTTACACACAGTTCTGTTTATATCAAAGTCAACATAAAGAGTCGAGTAAAACAAAACTAAACAAAACAAAAAAGAAAATTCCTTTGCATCACCAAGATTACCATAGGACTGCCTGTAGTGTCCATTGTGGACTATTATGGAATAGGTTTCAAGAAAACTCTGCATGAATTCAGGGGGCTCTCTGGTGATGCTGGAATGTCCTTTGGTTCTCACTCCAAATAGATAGTACTTTAATTTGTTACTTGGAATAGAATATGTCTTCTTGGATCTTCCTAGCAGACATATATTTTATTTAGCCCAAAGAGAACAAATTGTCTTCATTTTAATAAATGCTGACACACTACTTGTGAGTTTATTATCACAACAGTTTTCAGTCTTTTTAAAATTAAGGGGTTCATTCTAGCTGCTAGGCAATTTGTTGCTTTCTTACTCTCTTGGCACAACCACTAACCCCTTATCTGTCTTGTTTTTGTTGTTGAATTGGCCCATTGATCTTAATTTTATTCAGCTGTTTGACCCTATCTAGGTTATTATGCTTTCAGATTAAAAATTAGGAACCTAAACTGAAGAAATTACCTACAACATATCTGGGACACTGGATGCTATGCCTAAAAATACACCTGGAATAAAAGTAAAGCATAAGTGAATGAATGAAGAGTATTAAAATGCGAATGAAGTGCAATGTAGAGGAGGAAAATAATGGAGCTTATTTTCTTATTCAAGTCAATTCCCATCTGAGTCTAAAATTGAATAAGAGTTGCCATTTAGAAAGATGGAATTACCTACAAGTACATTTTCTTCTCCCCTCAAATCATGGTAGTAAGTGTTTTAGCAAGGCATTTTGATTATGGCACTTTGAGAAGAAACAGCCTTATAAGAAGCTATCTGTTCAAATTTATTAGACATACTTAAAAAAATCTAGATTAACTGTAAATGTTGAAAGAAATAGAGTGTACCAAAAATGGTGCAAATTTCTAATCTGTTGCTTTTAGTTACCAGCCTTATAAGCACATTTAAAATGATTACATAACTATCATAATAATACCTAATATTTTATTGCTACTATCAAGATTAATAGTACAACTAAAATGTTTCCAAGGGATAAAGAATCAAAAAAATCACCTAAAATAGAACTACTCTAGTTCTAATGATAGATAATATTCTTTGTCTAAAACGGCCAAACCTGTGGATATGGAGAAAAGGGATACTTATCCATTGTTGGTGGGAATGTCGACTGGTACAGCCTTTTTTGAAAACAATATGGACTTTCCTCCAAAGGCTAGAAATTGAGCTCCCATTTGACCCAGCCATACCACTCCTGGGAATATACCCTGGGAAGCCAAAAACACACAGTGGAAACACCATCTGCACTTTTATTTTTATAGCAGCACTATTCACAATAGCCAGAATCTGGAAACAACCAGAGTGCTCAAGAACTGATGACTGGATAAAGAAACTTTGGTACATATACACAATGGAATATTATGCAGCTGTTGGGAAAAATGAAGTTATGAAATTTTCCTATAAATGGATGGACATGGAAAGGATCATGTAGAGTGACATTAGCCAGAAGGAAAAATACAGGTATAGAATGACTGCATTTATTTGCATGACAAAATACATATATATGTATATATATACATATATATGTATTTTGTCAGTATATATATAATATTATGATACCAATATTCAAGGTCAGGCAAAACATGGATCAGGAGATCTTGTCAAAGTTGGAATCTACTACAAACATGCGGGAGTCAGAGGTTAGGTAAGACAGAGAAGGGAACAGTGTGCTAATAATTGTCGAAAGTGATAATACCAGCCAGAACTGAGCATTGAATACAGGCAAAAGAGCACACCATGATAACCTCTAAATGTATATATTGCAATCCACAATGTGCTAGAGAAGGAAGAGAGAAAGAGAGAGAAAGAAAGAGAAAGAGAGAAAAGAGATACAGAACCTGCCTTAAAGGTAGGCCTGGGGAGCAGGGAGGGAATTGGGGACATTGGTGGGGGAAATTGGCACCAGTGGAGGGATGGGTGCTGGAGCACTGTATGACCAAAACCCAAACATGAACATCTTTGTAGTTATATTTCTCATGGTGGTATAAAAAATATAAAATAAAAATAAAAAGATAAAATGGCCAAGCCAAACATATTAGAATATCTTTATCAATCAGTTATAGGGAACATATACTCTGTACAGGAACAGCACAGCCCTGATATAACAATGCCTTATAATATTTAGCAGAAACGAAGGACCATGAGTTATTGACTCTGCCTATCTCTCACCCTTCCTGTTGGAGATCCAGCTCTTCTCCTTTTGTCTCTCCCTCCCACCCTTTTCCAAACCATTGTCACATCTCCTTTGTGGCTTCCCTGTTTCCTACCTGACTGGGCCACTAACTGGTGATAAGTAAGGGGGTGAGACTAGGGTTGTCCCCTTCTAGAGAGGCTCCAGACTAAGATTGTAATAAGTGAAAATTAAAAATGTGGAACGTTCTCCTTTTCAGTGGTGAATCTGGGATGAAGCCAAGCTTGCTGCCAACATTCAAGTCTCCTGCATCGTGACAGGATCTTCCTGTCCTAGGAGAAATTACATTGTTGTTGCTAAATTTCTGAAAGAGGCAGAGAGCAGAGAGAAAATGTTCCTAAAATATATGAACCCCTTGTTCCTTGCACACTTATCCTTTCCTTTGTTATGAGTTAGTGATGTCTCTGCTTTGTTTCAAGCTGAGTCTCTTCACTTGAAACCTAGAGCCCTACTACAGATCCTGAACTTATATCTAAAGAACTGGTATGTGTGTACGTGTGCAATCTCCTCCGACTGATAGCATGGTTAATTAATGCAAGCTCAGTATGTTTGCCTACTTTAACTTTTTGGTAAGATTTTAGGCAGTCAAGAGAAAGTGACTTTTAAAAGAATCTGGTGTATAAAAAATTCACTATAAAAATATGATAAATTTTTCTTTTTATGAAAACAAACTTGATCTTTAGTCAATGACCCACTTATCCACTGTCTAAATTTAACAAAATAATTAGAGTGATATCTGTGCTTTCCTGGAATTTGATGTCTTTCCAAGGAATAATTGATGGGAAGTTTTCCTAACTTCCTGTTCTCTGACCGGAAAATGTTCTACTCAGTTTACATAAATGAAAGCCTGATGAATAACATTAGTGGCAGGTCTTGGCCTTTCATTACAGACTTCCATAGTAGCTTGTTGAATGCTTGCCCTGTCTTTCATGAGAGCAACGACTGCATATTTTAAATTTATGAAGCTTTAGAACTTAAAAGCTAGGTTGTGTTCTGTCTATCTAACCATTTACCTACCCATTATATATACTATATATAATACTGTACAGTAGAAGTTACTGTACAGTATCTACTGTACAGTATTATACAGTATTTTATTAGTATTATACAATTTAGAGCGGGCACCAGTAATATCTCCATTGTCCTGTCTCATGCCAGTAGAGCCAGGGCACAGCTTCCAGGAACATAAAGAGCCTCAAACCATTATATTAGGTCACGCTCTGCAAATAGATGATCAACGGGAAGATCGTGTTGTGATCGTGATAGCAAATATTATTATACTTGCTGAGCAACTGAATGAGTGAAGTAATGGATGAAAATTGAAAGATGCCAGTTAAATTTTATCCTAAAATAATTTATATCCTCTCATTATCATCTCAACTGCATTTGTTTTTCTTCCTTTATAAAGGAAAAACTTTGTTCCCTCTAAAGAACATTTATTGCTGGCTTCTAAATGGTACAGATATACTTTTTTCTATTCTTTGGGTCTTTTTCTGGCCATACCTGGCTGTCTCAGGGTTGACTCCTGGGTTTGTGCTCAGGGATCACCCCTGGTGGTCTCGGTGACCATATGAAGGGCCAGGTATCCAACTCCTGGTAGGCATGGTTGCAAGGCAAGTGCCATGCTCACTATACTATCTTTCAGTTCCTCCATTTCTGGTGTGTGTGTGTGTGTGTGTGTGTGTGCGCGCACACACTCGTGCATGTGCTTTCTTCTCCACAAGTAACAGAATGAAGAGAAAGTAAGTGAAAGAAAAGCCATGTATACTCTCTACTTTGCCATCTCTGTGGGTGGGGTTGGAAGGAATGTTCCAACCATTTCATCTCCTGATAGAGTGGCGAAGGCTGATGCCAGATGTTGACCATGACAGGTGCATAATAAAACATCCTTTGTGATTTTTCACTCAGAATTCTAAATAGATTTGGAAATAAGGGGAACATCTGTTTGATTTTCCTTTTATTGACAGACTGCTGTTGCTTTTTGAATTCTGATTTGTGTGTGCGAGTAAAAAATTTTAAGGCATTAATTTGTGACATTTATAGATGTTCCATTAAATGATTTTCACAAGCAAAATTCTAAGAGCACATGTTTTGGTGCTATTTCACTTAATAGACCGCTGCATTGTTTTTTATAGGCGTATCTGTCTCTTGCTTCAGAGCACAATCAGGAGTGCATAGCAAAATGGAGCGATTCTCTTTACTATGATTTCAAGCTGCAAAATTGTACAGCAGGTAAAGTTGCCATGAAGTTAGCACTCTCTTTTTTCCTTCTTCCTGGCCAGTGGTTTGTGTGGCTGTGAACACCTGTGACTCAGTTCTTAATGACAAAGTTAAGGATATGTCCAAAAGTTATACAAAGAATAATGTTTCATGTTTGGAACAAATAGGTTCTCCAGGATCCTCAAATGTGGTCCTTACGCAAACACACACACACACACACACACACACACACACACCATGACTTCACGCTGAAAGGATGCATAATTTCTCAATTGATTCAGTCTTACAGTTTCCAAGGAATACCATATGAACAGAAGTTAGCAACTGTTTTTAATAGCATATGAACTCAGTCTGTCCAATGAAGTGAATGGATTCATGGTGCACAGAAGAGTGAAAAAAGTTACACATTGATTTATTTTTTAAAAGATATTTATTTTATTAAATTTCTTATTATACCACCGTGAGATACACAATTACAAAGATATTCATGTTTAGATTTCAGTCATACAGTGTTTCAGCACCCATCCCTCCACCAGTGCCCACTCCCACCACCAATGTCCCCTGATTCCCTCCCCCCATTCCCCAGACTGCCTCTATAGCAGGGCACTTTGCCTCCTCTCTCTCTCTTTCTCTCTCTCTCCCTCTCTCTCTCTCTTCTCTCTCTCTCTTCTCTCTCTCTCTCCTCTTACACATTGTGACTTGCCCTACAGACATTTGGGCAGTATCATGTAAATTTCTCTGGCATGGAAGTTTGCACATTTGTGTGAGGTTCATTTTCTCTACCTTGATGGTCTGTATTTTCTTTGTTTTGGCCCAACCTTAGAGGCTTTCAGTGTTTACTTCTTGCTCTATGCTCAGTCATCACTTCTGCAGGGACTTAAGAAAACACATGGGGTGTCAGGGAATAAAGAAGATTGGCAGCATGCAAGACAAGTGCATTATCTGCTGTGCTATTGCTCGGGCTGTTCTGTCTTATTTAAGGCAATATTCACAAAATACCCTAAATTCAGAAATTTACATTTTTAAAAAAATTTCCCCTATTGATATAAAAACAGCATGATACCAATATCCAAGGCCAGGCAAAACATGGATCAGGAGGTCTTCTCAGTGGTGGAATCTACCACAACTGTGTGCTAATAATCTTTGGAAATGATAATACCAGCCTAGAGATGAGCATTGAACATAGGCAAAGGGATATCCACGATAACCTCTAAATATATGTATGTATGTATGTATTGCAATCCACAGTGTGCAAGAGAAGAGAGAGAGAGAGAGAGAGAGAGAGAGAGAGAGAGAGAGAGAGGGCAAGGTGCCTGCAATAGAGGCAGGCTGGGGGGAGGGGAGGGAATCAGGGGACTACTGGTGGGAAGTAGGCACTGGTGGAGGGAAGGGTGCTGAAACATTGTGAGACTGAAACCCAAACATGAACATCGTTGTAATTGTATATCTGATGGTGGTATAATAATTTTTTTATTTTATTTTATTTTATTATTATTATTATTATTATTTTTTTTTGCTTTTTTGGGTCATACCCGGCAATGCTCAGGGGCTACTCCTGACTCTGCACTCAGGAATCACTCCTGGCGGCGCTCGGGGACCATATGGGATGCCGGGGGATCGAACCCAGGCCGGCATGAGCCTGCCGCGTGCAAGGCAAACGCCCTACCCGCTGGGCTATCGCTCGGGCCCCCTAATAATTTTTTTAAAATGTAAAAAAAAAGTTTACCCATATTGTATTGCATGTAGTGCAGAAATCCTTGATTTTTGAAAAAAAAATAAACATTATTTCATGTTGTAACATAACATGGATTTGAGTGCTAACTACTAAGGGAGATATGCATATTATTTAACATTTTCAGGTCATTGTTCCTAACCTGAGAATAATATGGGAATGTCTGGGACATTTCAACAGTAGGAGAAAAGTATGTAAGACTGGTAGTGAGAGTAAGAGGTGAGAGAAAAGCTTGAATTGACCTGAAAATTTGTAAAGATCCTTTTCCCCCTTTTGGTCTCTGCTGCAAAATCTTTCTGTTGACTTCAGTGACTCTCAGCAAGCAATCCTTGAGCTGAAATCTAGGTTTGGGCTTTAAAGAATATTAGGTGCTTAACAGTATGTTAAAAGTGTGAATGATTGATTATGTGTTGCATACTAAATGCAAATAATCAAAAACTTTCAGAAAATCATCAAAAACAATTCTTGAAAAAGGAGGAAAACAGAATACTTTAGTATTAAAACATTGTCTCTGATTTTGGGGGTGTTTCTGTAGCAGTAGAGTAACTGGACTTCGCTCTTTGTACTGATGATACCTATTAAGTCTTCACACTCAAAAGAAAACTATTTACCATGAATTTTGGGGAGGTTTGGCAAATATGGGTAGTATTCTCTCCTCCTTCACTTCATGGCTGTTGTTGATATAATGGCAAATGATTGGAGGTCACATTCCTTAGCTGTGCTGGTGATACTTCGCCAGCTGTTGCACTCATCAAAGACCTCACATTAAGACTTGATGCTTGCACCACTGCTTTGCACACTGAGCTTTGAGTTATATTTGCACAGCTTGCTCACACACTCACCAGAGTGGTGCTCTTAGTTGAGATACCTAAGTAATGACAGTGGCAAGTCGCGGAGAGGTTGCTGTAGCACTCACAAGTGCACCTTCTATTGATGGCATTTTCACATCTTTAGAGTGGTAGAGTTTGGCAGGGGTTGCTGATGGCAGAACTGTTAGCTCAAGCAGCAGTACTTTGAGGGACGTGTTTGGTGCAGTGCATGTAGGATGCCAGGTATTATTGTGGCCCTATGAGGCTCTCTGAGGCGCTTGCTCTGTACACAGTTGTCCTAGAATAGATCCCTGGCATTGCATAGTCCCCTGAACTCTACCAGAAATTATCCCTGAGTGTAGAGTCAGGAGGAAATATACCCAGTGGTCAATGTTGCCCCCAAACACAAAAAAACCCTCACTTTGGGGGAGTAAAAAATGTTGTGGCTGTTTAGGGACCATTAGCTTTTAGAACACGAGCGGTGATGCTTCATGGTAGGACATTTTTCTAGAATGGTTTAAGTCATACAACCACATTCTAGAAGACTATAGAATGTATAAGCAACACAATTCTATTTTCCCTGAGGAGCTGTGAAAGCATATAAAAAGTACAAGTTTTGAGGTCGGCTGGTTTTGTCTTTATATCCTGGATCGAGTTTCAATGTCATCATTCATAAAATGCCAACAATTATAGGACTCTAAGTTTTAGAGTTTTAGAAGTAATTTAAAGTTTTAGAAGTAATTCTAAGTTTTAGAAATAATTTAGTACACTTTATCACTCAATAGAAGGTTGCACCTGTGAATAGAAAAACACAGCAGAAACAATACAGTAAAAGAGAATAAAGATTTTAATACTAATATGTAAAATATTTGTATAAAGTTTGCATAAATTATTATTTTGAATAAAGTTACTGAGGTTACTCTCCCCATTTCACAGATGAAGAGCTGAGGTGGAAATGACTTACTATCACACTGACGGCTATTCAGCGGACAATTGCCAGAGCAGATGAACTCTGTGTGAGGTCTTCAGAACCCACTTTTAACCTTCAGTCCAGCCTACGCCATTCAGTTATAACAACAAACAAATGTGGAGTATATATCTCTGAAAATTTTCTATTTTGATATGTGATTCTATACTTTTATGATGCCCATAAATGTAAATCCATAAAATGTCATTAACGTGTTCAACCCTATCTTTTTTTACAATTTTCTCCCTGATATCAAGCCAGAATTTCCTCTTTAATGGTTGCTTTTCAGGTTAATAAATAAAACCCCAATTTGTTGATGGCATTGTACTTGGCTTATCAATTTTAAAGAGTTTAGAGTAGAGATGAATAAACACAGGCAACTTAAACATATTTACATATACATGTGTGTTTACATATATGTATGTATCTATCTCTATATATGTAGATAGATAGATGATAGATAGATAGATAAATAGATAGATGATAGAGAGACAGACAGACAGATAGATAGATAAATAGATAGATAGATGATAGATAAATAGATAGATAGATGATATATAGACAGACAGATAGATAGATAGATAGATAGATAGATAGATAGATGATAGATAGATAGGAAGATAGATAGATAGATACATAGATATATAGATAGATGATAGATAGATGATAGATAGATAGATAGATAGATAGATAGATAGATAGATGATAGATAGGTAGATAGATAGATAGATTATAGATAGATACATAGACGATAGATAGATAGCAAGAAAGACAGAACGACAGATAGATAGATAGACAGATAGACAGATAGATAGATAGATAGATAGATAGATAGATAGATAGATAGATAGATAGATAGATAGATAGATAGATAGATAGATAGATAGATAGATAGATAGATAGATAGATAGATAGATAGATAGATAGATGGATAGATAGATAGATAGATGGATAGATAGATAGTTAGATAGACAGACAGACAGACAGACAGACAGATAGACAGACAGACAGACAGACAGACAGACAGACAGACAGACAGACAGACAGACAGACAGATAGATAGATAGATAGATAGATAGATAGATAGATAGATAGATAGATAGATAGATAGATAGATAGATAGATAGATGATAGAATTTAGCTGTACTTTTGTTGTTATGCTAATATAAGGGAGAATGTTTTCAATCAACCTGGAAAACCTAGGGTGTTTCTCCCTAGAGTGGAAAACCAAAGTTATTCTCCATGAACAAACAAGTGGGAAAGGGCTTCATATTATATGGAATAGCAAAGCAGTTGGAGGCTCCTATAGACAGAATGGTGGAAGCCAAAGCAAGGCAGGAGACAGCACATAGCAGAGCCATAGGGGACGAGGGCTGGGAACCTGCCCCACTGGCCTCCCAAGCACTTCTGGGTGTAACCCCAGTGCCTGCTCCCGCACTACTGGGAAGGCCCCCAAACACAAATAAACGGAAAAGAGGAAAAGAAATAATATCTCTTTCTAGCTCCATTGAGAAGAATAGAGAGTTGGGAATAATAGGATTTATCTCCTGTTTACACTTTAATCAACCAACATCTTTTGTGGAAACAGTAAATAACGTCATTCACTTATTCCCCCAACACATGCCACCCCATCTTCCTCTTTTTCCCATCTTTTCTTTCTACAATGCAATAGAAAAATCAGAATTCAATAACTAAATATTGCAACTATGGCAGCCAGGCCCTTTCTATTCTTTTTCTTCTGTCTGTTTAATCTGATATATTCAAACTTCCATTGTATACTTATGTCTTCAGCAAATACAATATATCTAGGCCTGCCTAGAGACCTAGCTTATATAATAAACCTTAAGAATTTGGCTTTTCCAGTGATTTGCTTGGAATTCTCACAGAAGTGGAATAAGAATCCCCAAATCCCAGATCTAAAAATTGTATTTTTTGCAGTAAAACCTGGAAATTTATTGGAGCCAAAGAAGTTAGTGAGCAGATAAGAGAGAATCTTATTGTCCTAAATTGAAAGTACTTGTTTGGGGAGGAGAGAGGGGCACAATGGCCTATTTATGCATAAAGCTCACCCATAACTCCTGGTTGGCTTCTCAACTGTCTTTCTTAATTACACGAAGCAAACACATACAAACTCCTGTCTCTTGTACATTCAGACTTATATGGAAGGGTAAGAAATCTCAAGGGGAATGAAGGGCATCATTCAAATCAGTTTGGGCCTTATTCCAAACCTATTTTATGTACATCCTTCCCACAAAGAGGAATAGTTTCCCACTGCTGATCCCCCACAACCACACTTCACCGAGTGTTCCTGACAAGAGGGGTATGGAGAGGAGTGTGTCACATCCCTCTGGGGCCCGTGAGTCAGCAACAGACCGAGAAACATCAGTTACTTATCTTGTGGGCCAGGGAATCTTCCAGAAATCAGGTATGTGTAGACCAAGTTGTCAGTCTTGTTCTCTTTCCCACTATTGGCTGTGCTTTCTGCTGCATCAAAATGGCGACTATATAGAACATCACACATCAAAGCTTCATCTCTTACATCTTAGTTTCCAGAAAGTTAAAAAATATGTTTGATTTATTTTCTAGTTCTTCTGCCTCTCACATGCTGGGTAGGGAACAATCCCAACTTCTAACCTCCAACAAACACACAGAAAGAAAGGAAGGAAGGAAGGAAGGAAGGAAGGAAGGAAGGAAGGAAGGAAGGAAGGAAGGAAGGAAGGAAGGAAGGAAGGAAGGAAGGAAGGAAGGAAGGAAGGAAGGAAGGAAGGAAGGGAAAGAAGAGGAAGGAAGGAAGGAAGGAAGGAAGGAAGGAAGGAAGGAAAGAAGGAAGGAAGAGGAAGGAAAAAAAGAGAGAGAGAAAGAAAGGAAGGAAAGCAAGAGAGAAAGAAAGAAAGAAAGAAAGAAAGAAAGAAAGAAAGAAAGAAAGAAGAAAGAAAGAAAGAAAGAAAGAAAGAAAGAAAGAAAGAAAGAAAGAAAGAAAGAAAGAAAGAAAGAAAGAAAGAAAGAAAGAAAGAAAAAAGAAAGAAAGAAAGAAAGAAAGAGAGAGAAAGAAAGAAAGAAAGAAAGAAAGAAAGAAAGGAAGGAAGGAAGGAAAGAAAGAAGGAAGGAAGGAAGGAAAGAAAGAAGGAAGGAAGGAAGGAAAGAGAGAGAAGGGAAGGAAGGAAAGAAAGCAAGAAAGCAAGAAAGCAAGAGAGCAAGAGAGCAAGAAAGAAAGAAAAAGAAAGAAAGAGAGCAAGAAAGAAAGAAAGAAAGAAAGATAGATAGAAAGGAAGGAAGAAAGAAAGAAAGAAAGAAAGAAAGAAAGAAAGAAAGAAAGAAAGAAAGAAAGAAAGAAAGAAAGAAAGAAAGAAAAGAAAGAAAGAAAGAAAAAGAAAGAAAGAAAGAAAGAAAGAAAATAAAGAAAAAAAGAAGCAATCTTAGGAAAATGGAAAGCAAAAAAGCAAATATTAAGGCATTTAAAAAAGAATTTAAGACACTGCATTTTCTTACGAAATGTTCAAATTGGGTCTTTTATACATCAAGCATTTGACTTACTTGGTAATTATTTCTGTTACCACATGCTTAGAAAACCCTAGTATTATAAATAAAACTAATTTGAGTTCTCACAGCAACAGTTGATTTTCAAATACTTTTATTTCTTCCAACAAATAATGCTCTTTAGGATAAATTTTCCCTCCAGTTAAGAAAAATTTATCTTGATGAACTAAACAACAATAATTTGACAGTGAAGATATTTAAATCATGCACTTTATAGCAATTCCCAGAGCTAGAGAAGACAGGCTACTGTGATTGAAGCAACGATTGAATTTCCACTGCCAGATGGCAGTTGAAGTATAATGGGCTTACAGCCGTCAGCCTCAGCTAGACATTTGCACGCAAAGGATCAGCCTTTCAATAATGGAAAATAGAAAGCTGGGTGGTTATTTGAAATTCCTACATTGTTTTTAGTGGCTTGTAAAGGCTAAGAGAAATTCTATCCATGCAAATTCTAAGATAGTATTTGTAATAGAGCTGAATGAATTTATTGCCTGTATCCTGATGCTGTTGCTTTATTCTCTGTATGCCATGTTTGATTTTTAAATGAATGCATCTAAAGTAAACATTAGCATTATATTCTTCAATTTAGTATGTTTACATGATTTTCTTCTAGTCATCCTTGAAACACAATCTATAAGTGCGGAGTGACTTTCTATTCCCTAAATTTTTTTAAGAAAGATACTTCAAATTTTTCCCTGTTGTCTATTTGATTGCTCCCTATGTGTTGTGTGTTACACTTGGTTCAAGGCAAAAGTGCCCTGAATTTCCTGCTCCATGTCAGAATAGCCCTAAAATTACATCATACTTGATGAGATGAAGCTGTTCTCTATGTTTTCATAACTTATGTTAGAAAATGCATCTGGATTCATTCAGCTATGCTCAATATTTCTAAATGCCAAATGAAAACTTCCGAAAAAAATACCCCTGAGGAAGGAAAGATGACATTTGCCATGCTCTGCTAATATCAACTCAGGAAAAGAATTTATCTGCCAACACATTTATCCTGATAAACATGATGATAGGGGAATTTTTGTTTAAGCGTTGGCAGCCTGTATTTACTGCTACATCTGTGTAAGGACTGTCAAATCACATAAAACAGACCATAACCGTAGACAGTGTGGGAGAGTAGGCTATGTAATGAGACTGGGCTAATGAAGGGCTCTCCTCCAGCTGTAATTCTACCAAAAGTTTAGATCTCCTTGTTCATCCAAGTCCAGCATTTATTTTTTTTCTCTTTGACCACTAATCATGGAATTGTATTGTTATTCATTTCAGCTATTGAATGAGTCACTAGAAAGGAGAATTAAAATGTTCAAAAATGGGAAAATTTAAATAAAAGTCTCAGGCTATTTATGAGACCTGAAAAACAATGGCTGAAAAAATTAAATTCTAATGCAGGGAAATTGCCTAAATCAAAAAGGACTGTGAAGTCTTAAACTACTCAGAAATTAATATGCTATTTATGATCACAAGTATCACTGTCTTCCCGTTCATCATCGATTTGCTCGAGCGGGCCCCAGTAACATCTCCATATGTCCTGTCTCATGCTAGTAGAGCCCAAGGCATCTGCTTGCTCCAGGAACATAAAGAGCCTCAATTCATTCCAGAATGAGGTCTATAATTGTTACTGGTATTTGGCATATATATCAAATACAACACGGGTAGCTTGCCAGGCTCTGCCTTGCAGGTAGCATACTCTTGTAGGCATCTCTAAGTCCAGCATTTATTGATGAACCGCGGCGGCCCGCGCGAGCCAGGCGCTAATAGGCTGGTCTGCTGGGTGGAGGTCTGACGAGAGAGAAGTCCGGATGTGGAAAATGGAGGCCCTCATGGAGTGGGGGGTCGTCTGGCTTGTTGCGAGGCTCTGCTGGGCTGGTGGGCCAGGGCTAGAACCCACCATCCCTCCAGGGCACCTCGTGAGCAGCTGGTCACAGGGAGAGCCAGTAGCAGCTCTGCCCCATGTCTGCGAGTCTCTGGACTGGCATACCTGAGTCGGATTTAAGAAAGACTGCTGCAGGGTGGAACTTCGATGAGCCGGGCACTGATAGGCTGGTCTGCTGGGTGGAGGTCTGACGAGAGAGAAGTCCAGATGTGGAAAATGGAGGCCCTCATGGTGTGGGGGGTCGTCTGGCTTGTTGAGAAGCTCTGCTGGGGTGGTGGGCCAGGGCTAGAACCCACCATCCCTCCCGGGCACCTCGTGAGTGGCTGGTCACAGGGAGAGCCAGTAGCAGCTCTGCCCCATGTCTGCGAAGTCTGCGAGGCCTGTGGAGCACGTCCCAATGTTCGGGAGCACCAGCGGCTCCATGCGTTCAACGTGTCCCAATGTGCAGCCCTCACTCTCTCAGCCCCTCCTGACGGTGCAGCAGCAGGCGCGAGGCCACGGCCTTCGTGCAGCCCACGCAGCAGAGCCACCCGCCCATGGAGCCCGCCCGGCCAGGAGCTGTCACCCAGCATCGTCGAGGTGCTGCAGAGCTCCCCAGTCGGCGCGCCGTCCACCTCCACAGCCGTATTTGGCACCGTTTCAGCTACCCGAGCTCTTCTCTGCGAAAGCGCACCCGCGAGGAGGAAGAGGACAGCATCATCGAACCGTCAGACCAGCTCTCGGATGATGATCACAAGTATTTAGAGAATTACAACTTCCATTCTCACATATATAGGAGACTAGTTTTAGTAAAGCCTGAAAAATTCCTATAAGGGAGATACCAAAAAGTTCTGAAGGGAGAATTTCTTAAGTGAAGACTTTGAATCACTTTAGTTTTATAATTTAATACTGTTAAGGCTAATATGTAGGTGCCTACCAGCACAGTTACCATCGAAAACTTATGAGTATTTCTATTATAAATCTCATTTTTCAGGGGAGAATAACTTGGTCATAAAAATTCACTGCAGTTAAAAACAAATGTTGAAGGGAAATTTCTTTCCTTAATCCCATAAGAAAAGTTTGCAATGTTTCACCGACTAAGATGGTCAGAGTATGTATAAACCTTCATTTCTGAAAATTTAGCATCAGTCCTGATGTGATCATATATGCGGTGATATTTTACTTTTTAATTTTTAATCCTAAGTGGAAGTTGATCCTTCCAACCCGGTCAGCACTGGACTTTGCCCAAGGAGTAAAGACCAAGGAAGTGAGAGCTGTGCCTCAATTCTGAAGAAAATAAGCTCTGGTCTTTTTTTTCTTCCTCCCTACAACTTTTCAGCATTCCGCACTGAATTTAGTTCAATAAATTGGTAACATGTGTGTTATTCCTTTGTGGCCCATACTCCAATCTTTTAAACTAACTATCTGATTTGTCGAATTTCCCTTCGTTTATCAAATACAGGATGACTACAAAGGGTGTTATCTCAAAAGGGTGACACTGAAAGAATAGCAAGTTTTCTTCTTCCTGAAAACATTTATGTCTTGCTTCATTCACAGCAGAATATTCTCTCTGGGAATTTTATGGCATGAAAAGCTAATATATCTTTGAACAAAGCTATATTTTTTGCAGTCATGCAACATTGAAAAAAATATATATCTGGGAGAAAACAGTCAATGCTTTGTTGCAGGCTATGGGAGTTTTCAAATGGTTCTGAAACTACTTCCCATCCATGACTGTGAGGTGAAGAGAACCAAAAGTGCTCTTGTTTGACTTGAGTAATTAGAGCAGGAAAATGACAAATATTTTATACTATGTTAGTGAATTTGGTAGGAAATTAATTGTTGATTAATACTTCTGCATTGTTGAAGTAATTGCTGAATAAGTCCTAGATAATTCAACAATTATCTAGAAGCATAAACATTCTCAGCTCCAACCAGCACAAAGAATTCCTTTTTTTTAAGTATTTTATTATACCACCGAGAGATATACAATTACAAAGATGTTCATATTTGGGTTTTGGTCATACAGTGTTCCAGCACCCATCCCGCCACCAGTGCCCATCTCCCACCACCAAAGTCCCCGGTTCCCTCCCCTCCCCCCCAGCCCGCCTCCATGGCAGGTTCTTTCTTTTCCCTTTCTCTCTCTATCTCTTTCTCTTTTCCTTCCCTTCCAGATTGTAGATTACAGAACATGCATTAAAGGGTTGTCATATGTATCGTTTTGCCTGTATTTAATGCTCAGTTCTAGGTTGGTATTAGTACTTTCGACACTTGTTAGCACACTGTTCCATTCTCTGTCTTACCTGGCCTCTGACTCCCACACGTTTGTGATAATTTCCACCTTTGACAAGACCTCCTGTTACATGTTTCACTTGACCTTGGATATTGGTATCATATATACATATATATTTATGTCATGCAAATAAATGCAGTCATTCTATATCTGTCTCTCTCCTTCTGGCTAATTTCACTCAACATGATCTTCTCCATGTCCATCCATTTATAGGCAAATTTCATAACATCATTTTTCCTAACAGCTGCACAGTATTCCTTTGTGTAGATGTACCAAAGTTTCTTTATCCAGTCATCAATTCTCGGGCACTCTGGTTGTTTCCAGATTCTGGCTATTGTGAATAGTGCTGCTATGAACACAAAAATAGGGATGGTGTTTCCGCTGTATATTTTTGGCTTCCCAGAGTATATTCCCAGGAGTGGTATGGCTGGGTCAAATGGGAGTTCAATTTCTAGTCTTTGGAGAAATCTCCATAATGTTTTCCAGAAAGGCTGTACCAGCCGGCATTCCCACCAACAATGGATGAGTGTCCCCCTTTCCCCACATCCATGCCAGCACTTGTTATTCTTGCTCTTTTGGATATGTGCCAGTCTCTGTGGTGTGAGGTGGTATCTCATTGTTGTTTTGACTTGCATCTCTCTGATGATTAGTGATGATGAGCATTTTTTTCATATGTTTTTTGGCCATTTGAGCTTTCCTTTGATATACACAAAAGTTTGATTTAGGAATCAAAATTCTTTTTTTCTTTTTTTTAAATTTAATTTAATTTTATTTTATTTTTTCTTAAGTCCTTACTAGATGGTAAGGAGTCTTCTATGGCTTGGTCTGAAACTAAGCCTTTTGTTTTCTTATTTACATGCATTAGGCTGCCATACCTTCCTCAATTGTTTCCTGGACTTTCCCTGGAAAGTCTGCCCAATTATCAGTCAGCAGTATGCCTTGTTGCTCCCCACTAGTGACCAAAAGCTGTCAGACTTGAGTCTCAACAGAATCTCACATTAAAAATTTAATGTCAATTTTTGAGCGGCAATTTTTATGGAAGTCTTAAAATTAAGTTATACAATTATTATTCAGTGATTGTTATTGCTTCACTGTTGGGGGTTTAAAACTTGACTTTGACTTCTTTTCATCATGAACATAAGAAAAATTTTAGCTCTTTCAATCATCTTATTTCTAGTGACTGGAGAGATAACACAGTCAATAGGGTGCTTGCCTTAAACTTGGCTGACCTGGATTCAATTCTTGGCATCACATATACTTTCCCAGAGCACCACCAGGAGTGATCCCTAAGTGCAGAGCCAGAAGTAACCCCTGAACATCACTGGGTGAGTTCAAAGCACAAAAGCAAATCAATCAACTTTTCCTAAAGTGAAAAATAATGATTGAAAGTATAAGGTAAAATTTTGTATAGGTATTGTGGAAATGCTTTAAAATGGTAAAATTCATTTCCTTGATCACTTATAATATGTTGTTTTTATGACTTTGGAGGTACCTCTCTAAGCTGAAACTACGTTTCTCATCTTTGCCTGTGGATTACTTTATGGGTTTATTTTCATTTGTTATGGTTTATTTCAATGGTATGTGTTCTTCAGGTGTCCATTCTCTCTCAGTTCACTCTTAACTATGCATAACTGTACCTTCAAAACTCCTAAATAGGTACAGATCCCTGGGCATAAAGGCAGATTCCCTTTTTCCCTTCTCAGAAGACTGCTCTACAGTGTGATGCTGATTAGACTTGCTTCTCAACTTAGATTTATTTTTTATGTGTCAATTGAAGTCTTTCTTTTCTATTCAGTTACTCCAGTGATTTTGAGTAACAGAACTTAACTCCATAAAGCCCTATCTTCAAATATGAATTTATCAGTCATAAGGAAGAAATTGACATCAGCATGAAGACAGTATGTAGATCATAGTATAAGGAGCCTGGTCTGACAGAGAAGGCATTGCAGGATCTTCTACAATAACCTGTTAAGTTTAAAATCCTCTCACAAGTTTAAAATCCAAAGTGTTGGTTTGGAATACACACCACATGTTCTTTGTTCTTCCCGAGTTTGCAGTCAAAGACCACAAATACTCAGGTCTAACAGCTTGGTGCTCAAGAATTTGCTCGAATCACCTGATATTTTCCCACCAGGCTCCTGCTCCTAACTAAAGAAATGGGCTATATGTCTTGGGCAGAAGCAAGCCACAAAGAATCATTGATGTTGAACTTAAAACATACATACACACAAACCCTCTTTTCTGCCTTTGTTATTTTTCTTTAGTTGACTGCCTGGTGAGTTCACAATAATTTCATAACATCCAGTGGTTCTGTTAACCATTCCAGAGAGCAAAGAGGTGGAAACACAAATTGGTTTAAAATCCTTGATATTTAATGTTTCCTGAGACGACCCTTTAAATTTATGTAACAGCTTATTTATCAATTCCTCAAAACAAGGGGAAAAGAGGGCTTCAAATGCCATAAAACACACATATCTACCAGCAACACATATTGACAAAAGGTATCACAGTAGATGCTACAATGTTTCTGATTAACCCATCTCTGACCATATAAATCTCCTGAGATTTATCAATAATAGCAGAAAATATTAACCAATTAAGTATCTAACTGAAAGTGAATTCTCTACCACCATAAAACAAACGACTACTCAAGTCATCCTCATGAAAATCAAATTTCCTTTTAAAGTACTTGGACTGATAGAATAGCTGCATGGTTGAAACTTGTCTTCGACATTATCTCTAATTTCAAAAACTTTCTCTCCCTTGGAAAACCTTTTTCCACTCTAGGCTTTTGCATTTTCCTATGTACTCCCACTCTCCCCATCCGCGGAAGAAATGGATCTGCTATCAGTCATGTAAAACCCGGGATGAGTTTAAGTCACAGTGTTATCTCTCTGGGGACATTATACTTCTGGGCTTATCTATAATTCTGGAATAAATTCCTTTGTCTCCTATAAAAGAAACTTTAGAATTGAGAATAGCAGAGAAAAGGTTCTTAAAGTCAAGGGGACTTTCCATGGCTGATACTCACTTAAGAATCTGCAGTCAACTTCAGCAAAAAAATGACATCCGAACTGTAAAAATATCACAAAGGTTACTTTGATCAAGGCCAGAATTATAATGCAAAGACATATTATGCAATCTTTTTGGCAATTGGTAAATTAAACACATTTGTTGGTATCTATGATATGCATAGTGATGGGTAGGGGGTCCCACATTTCTTTAGATATTTTATGGTTGCTAAGATTCTGGAAACTCTTTACCCCATTTTACCATTGAAGACACAAAGTTGTAGAAGTTAATCAAGCTTATACTTATCCTGAAACTAGCAAATCATGGTGCCGTGTCTCTCTGGTTTCAAAGTACATTATCTTGTACTTTGAAAGAAGTACAAGATAGTACTTCTTGTACTTTTAAAATAATGTGGTTGATAAATTGATATTTTAAAATACTTTGGTTGATGAATTGTAAAGAAGTACAAGTACTTTGAAAGAAGAAAGAAATATGAGCTTACTGGACACTTTAACATGTGATTTAGTTTGGAAATATTAAAAGTTGCTTTGAGCTCTCTGAATGAAATTCCTTTTATCATAGAATACGTTTGATGGCAGGGGGAGACAAACTGAAGCAGGTGATACTGTGGTGCTTAGGTTTTATAAGGAGTTTTTAAATGACATTTATATCCTAAATTTTGCATAAATAAAATTAAGATTCAGCCCATGTAATATGTAAACTGATGCATATTGTTAAGAGTGTTGGGTCTAATAAAAATCTTAAAATATTATGACAAAATATTCCTGTCATCTTTAAAAAATACATTACTGATTTTGAAGTATCCAGGCTACTTAAAAAACAGTAGTCATGCCAAAAACACACAGGAGAAACACCACCCTCACTTTTATGTTCATAGCAGCACTATTCACAATAGCCAGAATCTGGAAACAACAAGTGTGCCCGAGAACTGATGACTGGATAAAGAAACTTTGGTACATCTACACAATGGAATACTATGCAGCTGTTAGAAAAAAAAATAAAGTTATGAAATTTGCCAATAAATGGATGGTCATGGAGAGAAGCATGTTGAGTGAAATTAGCCAGAAGGAAAAAGATATAGAATGACTGCATTTATCTGCATGACATAAATATATACATATACATATTATGATACCAATATCCAAGGTCAGGCAATACATGGATCAGGTGGTCTTGTCAAAGGTGGAATCTACCACAAATGTGTGTGAGTCAGAGGTTAGGTAAGGCAGAGAATGGAACAGTGTGCTAATAATTGTCCAACCTGGAACTGAGCATTAAATACAGGCAAAAAGATGCACATAATGACCTTTAAATGTATGTATTGTAATTCAGAATGTAAGGGAAGGAAGAGAGAAAGAGAAAGAGATAAAGAACCTGCCATAGAGGCAGGCTAGGGGATGGGGAGAGAATCAAGGACATCGGTGGTGGGAAATGGGCACTGTGGAGGGATGGGTGCTGGAACACTGTATGACTGAAACCCAAATATGAACATCTCTGTAACTGTATATATCTTGGTGGTATAATAAAATATTAAAAGAAACAGTAGCTGTTTATAGAAAGTAACATTTATAACAGCTTGAAATTCAAATCAAAGAAAACTATTGAAAAATGTCTATAATAACTTCCAAGCTAACACTGGTGCATGCTGAGTGTTCTTCTTTTATCTCATTTCTTGCTTACAGAACCAGTCAGAAGAAGATGATGTCCTTCACAGGGGAGGAATGTAGAGGACAGACTAAGAAAGCCCCACACTTAAAGTTAATTGTAGCATTCATAAAGCAAGTCAGTGCTTTTTGTGCCAAAAAATGTGTGTTCAGATACACAAAGGATTTTTCACGGTGTCTCTAAAATATCTACTCACTCCCAGTCCTATCAATGAGGATACATTGCTTTAAAAACAAAAAATGTTGAGATATTTTTCAACTGTAAAAAAAACCTGATGTGAATTATTTTTACTTTCCACATTAAAAGCTCTCCTCTGTGGCTGGTAGTTGGTAAAAAGTTCTGCAACCGACTGGGACAGGACATAGGCAGGGCGGTCTGTCTTTGACTGAGGTAAAGACAGAAAGGAGAGATAAAAAGAGAAGAGAGAAGTTAGTACCGTAATCAAAAGAGATGAAGATAGGAACACTTGGAAAACTGTGGCGACAGTCAGGAATAAGAAACCAGAACCCTGTGTTTGCTCAGGAAGCAGAGAAAGGTTTGGCAGCAGGAATTTGAACAGGATTGAATAATGTCTGGCAAATTGCTACAAAGTGACTTGCAGATTTGGGTCACAATACTTTTGTATAGAACACTGAAAAATCTCATTACAAAAAAAAATCATTGTGAAATAAATAAAGAAAGCATAAAATATTCCGGCCAAAGCTGTAGTTGAAATGTAAACAACCCCAGTAAACAAATAGTTTTGTTTACTAGCGAGTTTGATACTTTCCATATCTAAAACAGTTGGTTTCAGCTTTAACCCCTTCAATAGAATATAGTGCCTGACCTTAAGTAAATAGTATGTTATGTCCTAGTCATTGATCATGTAAAAAATAGGACCACAGAGGAAGCAAAGAGATTTCAATAAATACAGCAAGTAAATATCTTAAAGTCATGTAGTTGCATGAGAAAAACAATACGTGTAAAATAACGTGAAGGAGGGAAGGAAAGGAATGGGGGTGTGTGTTAAATATAGATGTACTCTAAACTTGGCTTCTAAACAGAGCCACTGTGGAGTGAGATTCATGTGCCTTCTTTGCATTCTGTCTCAGAGGTCAATATTGGAGAATAACCTGCATGTCTGCATGAACTCCCATTAGACTAATTGTGTGCTTTTTAATATGTTTATTTGCGGGCTCATGAGGTTAACATGGGAGAAAGCCTTCAGATATAGCTTCCAACAAGATAAAGCAGTTTTCTGCTTCAAAGGGCTCCCGTAGGATTCCTGTCTTCTTTCGGGAGCCTGTTCACAACGGATACTCCATGGACCAATGGCAGAAGGTCATTTCTTCTTCCAGGAACAGAGGAAACTTTATATTCTGTGTTGCACAGGGATAGTACAGTTGGGTTACTCGCACAGACTTCGATTAGTGAGCCAAGCCATCCCATTCATGCCCATGTTAGTGACTTTTAAGGGCTCAGAACTGACAAGTCAACAGATGGCCGAGAAACACCCACCTGTGGTTTATGGTCATTTGAGGCTCGTTTCATTGGTTCCCTCAGAAATCTCACGTGAACAGTGTAGCCACTAAGTGTCTTTATGCATATTTTCAAACACTATTTATTTATTTATTTTTTACTCTTGGTTGAACTATCAAATTGTTGAATGACTTTAGCAAAAGAAATAGTTCTTTCTCTGTTTTCACATTTGTTGCTCCCCACCCCTTCCCTGAGAGACATCTGTGGCCACTTTTACAAGTTCAGAGACAGACATTAATCAAAACATGAGTGTGGGGCATGCTACACTCTCTAAAACATGACCACCAGACAGCCAACGGTCTTTCTCCGAATTAAGAATTGAATAAGGAAGAGGGCACCTGACATCATTTGTTAAATGGATCCCTTCTTTATCACCAGGATGATTTATTTTTTAAAGTGAACTATCCTCAATTACAATTTCCTTTAATTTTCAGTGGGGATTAAATGCTGCAGGTCAGTGAAGTTCACTGAGTTTTAAGGATCTAAGAAGAGTACACTCATGAAACAATTTAAAAATCATAAAGCACAATACAGAAGGGAATATTAGCGCCACCAAGTGTTAGGTGCAGATCACCTTTTCTGCTTCTGACTCAGCTCTAAGGGTCTTGGAAGATATGAAATAGAGGCTACACGTCCATCCTCAACCTCTGTCTGGCCCAGAAAACCTAAGATGGCTGCTGCAAAAGAAAGATCAGTTTGGAGATTACGAGACAGGCAAAGGCTAATGTACAGAGATAATTTGTAGAAAAAGTAGGCATTAATTTGCATGTACAGAAGGGGAAACAGAGTTGAGAGAACTGATATTTCAGAGGAGCTAAAAATAACTTAAAATTCCAGGCTTAACACTTTGCCCAAAATATCTTTCCCTGTGCAGTGTTTCTGGACACAATTCCAAAGTGAGTGTGTGAGGAGGCTTCCTTGTGGACTGATACTGCCAGAGTGTCTGAGAAGTCAGCTCCATTTTGACACTGTCAATTTAGACAGTAGCATCAGCTGAGAACTCAAATAGCCCTCCCTGTCACATGGTGGCTGAAAGCTGCAATGTTATCTGTGGTTCTGAACAACTGACTACAGATTGCAACCTCCTCAGATTTGATTACTTTATAGGGCAAGTCACAGAACTCAGGATACCTATTTAACCAGCAGATTACCAGTACGTTATAAAGGCTATGACTCAAGAGTAGCCACTTGGAAGAGACTGACAGTGAATTCTGGAGGAAAGTTACAGAACTTGCAAACCCATTTTCAAGCAAATAATTCTCTCCAAATCTTCATGTCTTTCAGGCCGAAATGTTCTTTGGCTTTTCTTCTTTGGCTTTGATATTTGCTGTTTTTTTCACCCCTGACGTTGCTGAGGTCTGTCCTGTACTCAAAGGGTGTTCGGGGCCCCATATGCAGCACTAAGGATCAAATTTAGGTTAGCCACATGCAAAGCAAGGGCCTTTCTCCATGGAATCTCTATAGCCCCCATCTTCTCGGCTTTTTTGAAGACTTCCCTATAAAGACAGAACTGACTAATCACCCGTCATTGGAGCTGTCTCAACCTTTAACTCCGATCACTTTCGTGGTGGTGTGTCGAAGGGGAAAGTAGCTAAAGTTCTAGTCCTTTAGCTTGGATGCAGAAGCAAGCAACCCCTTAACCTTAGGTGCCCCAAAGTCACCTCATTACCACAGAAGAGATCTTTCTCACTTTCAACATTTAGGGAGTGTCAAGTTTCTGGGGCGGTGATCCAGGAACTGTGGAATAAAATTTCATAAGAAATATATACTTTAGTCATCTGAATGACAAAAGCACCTCACTATGTCAAAAAGTAGATGATTTCTCTTTTCAGAAATGAGACAGGTCTAGATCCTGTTCTGAGCACTGCTGGTAGCTGGCACTCTGCTTCTAGAAAAGTCCCTGACCTGCTCTGCTTCCATTAGAAGAAAATGATAATAACATCCAGAGTTTTTCTCATTTTGAATAAGAAATAATGTCTCTCAGTGGTATTGCATGTAGTGAACATTTCGAAAATGACCTCTACTATTTATGAATCTGGTGTCTGTGCTAGGCAACATGAGGCTTTTCTTGAGAAAACTGTCTCGAGCTTGTGTAAGGGGAGTGGAAAACAGCAGTTTGTGTATCACACCGAGGTGACAGTAAATAGAGAAAAAGGTCTTAATTATTATTAAATATTATGATAAAGATCAAAAAAAGTTTCTCACGTTTTTGAACATTTCCTCAAAATGATGAATATTTAAGCCAAAAAAGAATTCAAAAGATGGAGAAGGAATTTTAGAAACAGATTAGCAGCAAAGATATAAAATTAGAAATAGAGATAATCTCTGTGAATAATACTAGGGTGGGTGTGGGAAGGGAGGGGGTGATTAAAACTATTTTTAGGGAATTTATTAGTCTTAATAGAATGGTGGAGTATAGGAAAAGAAGGACCCTGTCCAGGAATTTAGTTTTGATATGGTCAGTAATAAAAAGTAACAGGTTCTTGAGGAGGAATGGCATAATTAAAACCATAAGTAAATTAAGAATTTTATGGTCTATTAAGAACAGTACTTTTAGAATAGTAGATATATCACCAGAACACTTATGACTATCATTTGCTGCCTTTGTGCTTGATACTAATAGGAACAATCCAATATTTTTTCCTTTATCATACGTTTTGACAGAAAAAAGAAACAATTTGCTTTTCTCTATAAAGCAGAAGTGGTTCTCGTTCTCTATGATGATGTGAGGATTCCTTAAATCAATGAAATCGCTCTTTTCTCAAGGCAGGGAAGAGTGTCTTCATGATAATGATTAATGACTTGAAGGTCCCCATCCAGCTCTGGAGAATGAAACAAGCCACTACCAAACCCGTGTGCTGCCCCTCCTTCTTTCAATGGCGCCTCCATGAAAGTCCCTGGGAATTCAGTGGGATGATGAAAGGAAGCATATGGCACTGGAGCGGAACTACATTAATAACAGTTTGAAAGCACAGTTAAATAGTGATAATCCCCTTGTTAGCCAGCTTTCTTCATTTTCAGACAACCTTGTGGCTAATAGTTAGGCACCAAAAGACACTTGTTAAGTGGGGGTGGGGGGGAGTTGACACATGAGGAGAAACCATGTGGCATAGCTTTGAAACAAGCTGAAGGGGTTTGCTTGGGGTTTCCTTGTTCAAGACTGAGCTGGATTCAGTCAGAGATGAGAAAGAAAGAGCCTAAATCTGCTGGATGCTCTAGGCTGTCCATCTGGCTCTGCCTACACGGTTGCCATAGTCACCCATCTCCTAGCAACGATGAACAGCATTTCCCTGTCTGTAATGTGACAGAGCATGTGAATGAAAAATATAAATGAAATCACAATAGACTAATAATCTGAGACATTTCCTCATGGCTAAAGGTCAGCGGGAGGATGTATTTGTATCCTTGTCATTTTTCTAACCTGTGATAAGTTTGGATAAGAAAATGTCTTGGTTCAAATTGAAGCTGCCCTACGGGTTGTTATTGAGTATGAAAACTGTAATTATCTTCGTTACAGAACTAAGTAAAAGAGAACTTTATTTTAAAATGTGGAAAAACACAGTGATCAGTCCAAATAACCTGATTTTCATGATCTAAAAGTCTGATAAAAGAATGAACAGGGCTGGAAAAACCCTTGCCTTGGTCTGGAGAGAGGAATATTCCATCCTAAAACATTCAGGCCCAAACAATCCATTAGCAGTCTCTTCCATGAACAATGAGCCTCAATTGAGGTTACTAATCAGAAGTAATAAAGAAGCTGAAATGAAGATAAAGCGAAGCTGCTTCATGAGTCATCTTTTGTCCTTGAGGCAAAGTGAAAAACAAGCTACAGACATTTAAAGAATTTTTTAGTTGTTTGTTTCTAAACATTTCACTTTTAAAAACCCCTTTATTTAATTGTTCTGAAGCCAAAGGAAATCATTAAGATACCAATTCATTAAAATAGAAAGCTATATCCTGAATTTGACTAAACCTTGCTATCAGATTGCCCCATATGAATAAAATTAGAATCCAGAAGAGCTTAGCAAGTCAGAGATGAGAAGAATGAAGAAATAGTTTCCATTTTAATTTAAAAATGCCATTTTTTTTTTTTTTTTTTTAAATTTTTTATTATACCACCGGAAACATACAATTACAAAGGTGTTCATAATTGGTTCTTGATAATACAGTATTCCAGCACCCATCCCTCCACCAGTGCCCCATTTCCACCACCAATGTACCCCTCCCCTCCCACCCCCAGGCCGCTTAATAGCGGTACCCCAGTTTCCTCTCTTTCTCTCTCTCTCTCTCTCTCTGTCCATTTCTCTCCCTCTTCTTTTACACATTGTGGCTAGCCCTGCAGATATTTAGAGTTTATCACTTAAGTCTCTTTGTGTATATTCAGTGGTGAGTTTTAATCTGCCATTACCAAAAAATGCCATTTTTAAAATATTACTTACTAGCTCCCATCAACTATAGTCCTCAACACACTTCCTAAAAATACGAATATCTATGACATGGTTTTATATACTAATTTCCAGATTTCATATCAGAAGGAACATTTGTTTAAATGTCAAAGAATGGTGGGCCCTGTAGTGAGTGGATTTAGGATGTCACAGAGAAATTTCACTTGAGGGGACTTAGCACATCCAAACAATGTTGCCTCCAAGATGAGGTAAATACTCTCTACACTTAGTCTGGCCATTACAGTGTGTTTACACATTACATGCAGAGCCCAGTTTAGCTGTGCTAACTACGTTGTGAAAAGAAAATCTTCTTGAAATTGGAAAAATCAAAGAAGATAGGTGAATGCTGAATTTTGTGAAATAAACAGTGATTGAGGAAAGAAGAAAAACCAGCAGGACTCAGCATGGAGCAAATTAATTCATGTTGGAGATTTACTCTCCTGAAGAAATTAAATTGCCCACTTCCTAATCAGTACAGTTCTTGGCATGCCGTTTCTCTCTCTTCCTAAATGTGGTTCATGTTAGACAGTCTTAATTTTTTTGCCCTATGATTTTTCAAATTACAGTTTCAAGCTCCAGTTCCCTTTGTGTTTTTGTGAAGTTCTGTATTTCATCTGTTTTTTTAAAATTATTATATACTTGTTTTTAAAAAATCCTGTTCTAGACTCATTCGTGTATTTCATTTGTCTTGCTCTAGAGAAAATGAAAAGAGAAACCAAGGTACCTCTGTCTATTCTGTACTATTCTGGCATAATGGCTCAGGAAAAGCATGATTCATTCCTCTCACTTGGACTCTGCAGAAACCTGTATCAAAGCGTGTGTTCACAGTATACGGCAGCTTAATGTAAATAAAGATTGCTGGGTTCTTTCTCTATTCTTCTCTTCCTCTAGCAAAAGGAATGAAAAAAAAGCACAAAATGTTGTTCTTCCAGTTAATTCTGCACACAGAGAAAGATGTCAACACACATTAAAACTGAAGCCACATTTGAGAAGACACGCAGAACTTTGAAAATGCCTTTTCTGTCTGTAGAGCTTTGAGCTGGGGGGGAAATCATATGTTTTTCAATCTGTTTTCTTTTCTTTGGCTTGTCTGCTATCTTAAAATAAACCGTGTAATTCTTGTTCTTGGCCTTAGAACGTGAGTTATCCCATCAGTCTGTTGTGATGCATTTGCTGAAACATTCCAGAGATGAATGTCTCTTGCTTTCTGTAATAGCTGCTGTGATGTCACTTCTGCCTAATGGTAGCCATTGTGTCTCTTGGAGGGCTGACAATTTGAGAAGGGCAGCTATGTGACGCAAACAATGGAGGGTCATCAGAGCTTGAGAGATTTTATTTGAATCCTATCTCCCTTGCAGGCATAGATGGCTGCTGGTAAAATTCTGGTGGCGACCACCTGCTTCTCAACTTTAATACCGAATAGTGAAACCAGATTTCTAAAGCTAAGATGCTGGAACCTGGCCATGTCACAGACTTGAAGCAAATATCACATTTTGCTTTCTAGGTTATGAAAGGAAAAGTACCTTTTATGAGGACAGACCTCTCTGAGCAGTCGACTTCTGCTTGACATATCCGCATTAGACTGGGTAGAAGACAGGGGTGCAGGGGCTTAGTTTCCTTGGGACATTAATTATATCTTCTCATAATCACCTGGCATTGAATGTTCTTTTCTTTTGCTTTTTGGGCCACACTCGATGGTGCTCAGGGCTTACTCTAGGCTCTGTGCTCAAAGATCACTTCTAAAATGTCTCGGGAATAGTATTTTGTCCTAAGGATCAAATCTGAGTTGGTCACATGTATGGAAAGCCTTATTATATTATCCCTCCATTCTAACATCTTATAATCATTTGAAGACAAAAGGACTACCCTGACTAAACATCTGGGCTAGTGCCAGATTTTTAAATTACTCAAGGTAAGGAAAGAAATTATTTTGAGCCTCAGTGGAAATTGCCTTCATTGTGGCTTCTGTGGTTTGAAGAACTTTCAATGTTAGAAAAGATCATTCTCTTGGTTTCGGATTGTGGCGATCTGTGATAAATGAAGGAGAAACAATGATATCAAAAGTCAAAGTCAGAGAAGAGTTTCCTGCTGGTCTCTGGAATGCCAGTTGTTTTTATTTTGAAGATAACCTCACAGTGGGAAGTAGAGCTTGAAATAAGGTCAAACAGAGAAAAAGCTAAAAAATAAGCCAGAACATTTCTAGCTCTGGATAAAGATCATTGAGATAATTGTGTCTGGTGGACTGCAGAAATACACGTCTGGAATTGACTAGATCAAAAAGTATGAGGGGTTATTGTAGAGCTAAGAATTTATTCCTGAGTATGTAGGATCTTGAGAACTGCACGAGAGACTTGTATACAAAACCCAGAAGCATAAAAAGTTAAGTAGATGGATCCAGGCCCTTCCCATTGCCTGGGCTTCTCCTTTAACCTATGTAGAAAAGGATTTGTCCTGTCCCCAGATGCTGTGGTCGGGTTATGGCACCCTGGTCTTGTCCCTGTGCTCTTTATCTGTCTTCAGTGAATAATAGATTGTCTTCTCCCCTAAGCCCATTCTCTATGTTTTTCATTTGTTCCTTATCTGAGATCTGTAGTTGGAATCTTGTCACCTATGTTCCCTTGCTAGGGCGTGCTGCTTGGATAGTTGGTGTAAGACTGTCTCACAGAGTCTCACTGCCCCCTTTGTCTTTGGCACATCCATCTGTCTGGGTGGAGGTGAGGGGAAGAATGAATTCTCTGACCAGGTGCTTCCTGATCGCATACTATCTCCCAACCCAGCTATCTCATCAACCTATTTGACTCGGTTTGAAATGATCAGTTAAATGAACTGTTTTACTGCCACTCCTCCTTTCCACTCTCACCATAATGGAATTCAGTATTTAGTTTAGGTAACATTAGTAACTCTACAAATAAACCCTCGAATTTTAGTAATCCCTGGGATGAACCCAGAGCCGTGGCAGAGCCCGGAAAGCTGCCCATGGTGTATTCGGATATGCCAAAAACAGTAACAATGATGGACCTCATTCCCAACAAATGGAGATGTTACTGGCGTCTGCTCGAGCAAATCGATGATTAACAGGAAGACAAGTGATACAAGTGAAATATACACTATGAACACTGGTTTCTGCTCCTTATGACTCAATATAGGTGGAGAGAAAGACAAGAATCTTCCTCTATGTAGTAACTCAGAGATCCTGGCTCTTTCCATATTCTTATTCTATCATCACTGAAGATCAAGGTTTTATGACTCAGCTAGTGAAATAAGTTTTTTGTTTGTTTTTTAAAGAATCCTAAGAAGTATACATCTACTTGTTATGCTTTCTGGTTGGACATATACATATCAATTCTCTTTATATTGTATTGTCAACACAACCTCATCAAGATGGGAGAAAAGGTATTGCTTAGTGAAAGGAAGTGATGTAAAGGGAAGTGTACAATTTGGTGGATAACCAGCTGAAAGATGTGGTACAGGGGATTATTGGACTCTCAGTTTATCAGGGAGAGAAAAAGCATTGGCAGTCATGCATGCTGGATGTTGGTATTTTGCTAAACTTCATTCAATACAAAAAGCAAGCAAAGGAGGTAGTAGAAAATTGCACTGTGATGCCAAAAAAGTGTGTTACAGCCCACCGAAGATCAGGAACAAGGCAAGGTTGCCCACTCTCACCACTTCTATTCAGTATAGTACTAAAAGTACTTACCATAGCAATCGAGAGGAAAAAGACATTAAGGGAATCCAGATAGGCAATGAAGAAGTCAAGCTATTACTATTTGCAGATGACATGATATTATACCTAGAAAACCCTAAACTCTCTACCAAAAGCTCCTAGAAACAATAGATACCTATAGTAAAGTGGCAGGGTACAAAATCAATATCCGAAAGTCAATGACTTTCCTATGTACAAACAATGAAAGAGAAGAAAGGATATTAAGAAAACGATCCCATTCACAATTGTGCCACAGAAAATCAATACCTAGGAATTAGTTTAACTAAGGATGCAAAGGATCTGTACAAATAAAACTAAAAAAACTACTGCTTCAGGAAATAAAAGAGGACACAAGAAATGAAAACACATTCCCTGCTCATGGATTGGGAGAATTAATATTGTCAAAATGGTAATACTCCCTAGAGCTTGTCACACATACAGATTCAATGCAGTTCCTATAGGATACCCATGGTTCAAAAGAAATTGACCAAACACTCCTGAAAGTTTTATGGAATAATAAACCCCCACTGATGGCTAAAGCAATCCTTGGAAGAAAGAAAATGGGAGGCATCATCTTTCCCAACTTCAAACTGTACTACAAACAGTAGTAATTAAAACAACAGGGTATTGGAGTAAAAACAGACCTGTGGACCTATAGAATTGGGTGAGTATTCTGACACCCATCCTCAAATACATGATAATTTAATCTTTGATAAAGGATAAAAAAAATGTGAAATGAAGCAAGGAAAGCCTCTTCAACAAGTGGTGCTGGAAAACTGGGCAGTTACATGCAAAAAAAATGAATTTGGACCTCTGTCTAACACATGCAAAAAATCATATCAAAATGGATTAAAATCTCAATATCAGACCTGAATCATTAAAGTGCACTGAAGAAAACATAGGAAAAATCCTCCACTTTATTAAAACTAAATGCATCTTCAAAGATGAAACATCACTAACAAAGCAATTGGAAGCAAAGATAAACATATGGGACTACATGAAACTAAAAGCTTCTGCACCTCAAAAAGAAACTGTGAACAAGATACAATGAGAGTCCACAGTGTGGGAAAGAATATTCACCCAATACCCATCCAATAAGGGGTTAATATCCAGGATATGTCAGGCACTGGTAGAACTTCATAAGAAGAAAACAGTCAACCCCATCAAAAAAAAGCTGGGAGAAGAAATGAACAGAAACTTCCAAAAAGAAGAAATTAGAATGGCCAAAAGGCATATGAAAAAATGCTCATCATCACTAATTCATCAGCAAGATGCAAATCAAAACAACAATGAGGTATCAATTCACACTACAGAGATTGTCACACATAGAGAAGAGCAAGAACAACTGATACTGGCATGGATGCAGAGAGAAAGGAACTCTCATCCATTGTTGGTGGGAATGTCAACTGGCACAGCCTTTTTGTATAACAATATGGACATTCCTACAAAACTAGAAATTGAACTCCCATTTGACCCAGCCATATTACTCCTGGGAATATACCATGGGAGGCCAAAACACACAGCAGAAATACCATCTGCACTTTTACGTTCATAGCAACACTATTCACAATAGCCAACCAGTGTGCCCGAGAACAGACAACTGGATAAAGAAAGTTTGTTACATCTAAATAATGGAATACTATTCAGTTGTAGGAAAAAACAAAGTTATGAAATTTGCCTATAAATAGATGGCCATGGAGAAGATCATGTTGAGTGAAATTAGCCAGAAAGAAAAGGACAGAGATAGAATGACTGCATTTATTTGTGGGAATTTATATATATATATATATATATATATATATATATATATATATACAGCCAGTTGACATACATACATATGTATGTATATATGTATGTCAACTGGCTGTACCAGTTGACATACATATATACATATATAAATATTATGATACCAATATCCAAGGCCGAGCAAAACATGGATTAGGAGGTCTTGTCAATAGGTGGAACCAACCACAAGTGTGTGGGTGTCAGAGGTTAGGTAATACAGAGAAGGGAAGTGTGCTAATAATCATTGGAAATGATAATAGCAGCCTACAACTGAGCATCGAATATAGGCAAAGGGATATACATTATAACCTCTAAATGTATGTATTGCAAACCTCAATATGTAAGAGAAGGAAGAGAGATATGGAGAGATAAAGGGAGAAAGAGACAGAGAAGAGAGAGAGAGAGAGAAGAGGTAAAGAGCCTGCCTTAGAGCCGAACTGAGGGAGAAAGGAGGGAATCAGGGGACATTGGTGTTGGGAATTGGGCACTGGTGGAGGGATGGGTGCTGGAACATTGTATGACTGAAACCCAAACATGAACATCTTTTAATTGTATATCTCAAGATGGAATAATAAAATAATATAAAAAATAAAGCAAAATAATAATTAATATAATATAATAATAAAAATTTAGTTTTTACAAACTTTGTTTAATAAATCATGCAAATGTGTTTTTAATAAAACCTTTCTCCAGACAAGAAATATGTTACAGCAGTTCCTATGAGAGTGGCCTCGGAATGAAGATAGGCATGTTCAAATAATCCACTGCAGCTCTCAGACAACGATGCCGCCTTCGTGGTTGATGTCCGTATACATAAACAAAGCTTGTTAAGTTTTCTTGTTTGCAGAGAAGCAGCAAAAAATGTGGGAGAGACATATCTGCTGCCTAGAGTAGATTTGCTGGGTGCGTGGTTTTCCTGACGTTTACAAGTTTAGCTTTAGTCAGTGTCACCAGTTTCCCTAAGTGTTGGTTTTCTCAACAACAGTGTACAGGAATGGTCACTGGTGTATGTCTTTGTCAGTTCTAGATAGTTTTTAATTTTAATCATAAATTTATATGTGTCGACACATTGTAGATCAGGAACGACGCACAAACCTATGCATAGAAACAGAAGTTAATGTGCGTCACCCTAAACCTTTATTCAATGAATTTGCCTGGATCACGAAATGCTCATGACTGCTTCAGGATATCCTTATATGCTCATTGTGTAGGATAGGGCAAATGGAGAGGAAGTTGGAGTGGAAAGGAGCAATAATCTTAATGGAGCAATAATCCTAATGCTAAAATGATTGATTTCGCAAACTTTCAAAATCAAAGAGTCATATGGATGTCCCTTAAAACCTCTTATGGTCATAAAAATTGTTCAGGAACATGCAGGACTATAGCTTAAACTTCATTAACTTCCAAGCTAGACAGACATTAGAGCACAAAGCCAACATGGGTTTGAATGCCAAATTATGCATGACCCCAGAGCCCTGCAAAAATAACCCTGAGCTCAGAACCAGGAGCAGGTGTGGCCCCAACTCACCCTTCCTCCACCCCCCAACCCCCACTAACAACTTTATTAACATCACAAAAATATTCCCAGCTTGGAGACCCGATTTGACTCCACCACAAACGCCTGGGGAATGCTGAGATTTCCATTCTAAGTGCTGCCTATATTTGCTGAGCATCATCCTGCGAGTTCCGCTGCCTCAGGTCTTTGGCACTGCCATGTGGACAGATGTGTGTGAGCACTGCCACAAGTGTGTGAGGACTCACCTGTGTGTGAGTCCTGCAACAGGGCCAGGTGTTTGTCAGCATTGTCATGGGGCCAGGTGTGTGAGTCCTGCAACGGTCCAGGTGTGTGTGAGCACCGCGACAGGCCAGGTGTGTGTGAGTCCTGCAACGGTCCAGGTGTGTGTGAGCACCGCGACAGGCCAGGTGTGTGTAAAGTCCTGCAACAGGGACAGGGGCCAGGTGTGTGTGAGCACTGCGACAGGCCAGGCGGTGTGAGTCCTGCAATGGGGACACGGCCAGGTGTGTGTGAGCACTGTGACAGGCCAGGCGTGTGTGAGTCCTGCAATGGGGACAGGGCCAGGTGTGTGTGAGCACGGCAATGGGGCCTGAATTTGTGAGACTGTCACTGGGCCAGGGTGTGTGAGCAACCGAAGCATAGAACACCCCGGTTATTACCACCGTTACTATTACCAACACCATCACAATGGAAAGGAAATGGGAAATTTTTCTTCCCTTTGCGTGGTAGGAATGGCCTAGACTACCAGGCCCCTGTAGGAGGAATTCCAACTCCTAGGTAATCTGAATATTAGTTGTAAACTGCAATCTAATAAATCATTTTATAGCTATTCGAGCTCAAATGGGTTCAAGAATCTCATCCAAAAGTTCAACACAAGATGCCACCCAAAGCACTCCTTGGAAAGTAATGGGAGATTCAGGGAAACTTTGAAGAAGAATGAAGGCAAAGGCACAATCCTATATCCTCTTCATTGTATAAACATTTCTCTCAGGATGCCTTCTTTGTTTATAACCTTGAGTCTCAGTGTTTATTTTCTTACAATAACACAAACTGACCTCAGAGTTGCTCGAGAATTAAAGGAAGTGTGTTTCTTGTGGGAGTGTTTAGCACTGCCCCTGCCATATATTAGGCATTCAATAAGTACCACTTACATGCAAGTGGACTGAGAGCACAGATTAAGGCCTTCTCACATCATCACAGTTTGGTTAATAGCTAATTCTGTGGCTGAATTTTCCAGCTTTCTATGAAAGTACTTCTCTAATGAAGCATGATTGTGGCTTACAGCGATAAAAGCTTGTGCTAGCCTCAATAATAATATCCTACCACAAAATCCTGCACAGCATCTAGAGGGGATGCCTTTTCCATGATGAGAGAGGGGGTGTGTTTAGATATAAATGTGCTGCTCATATGGGCAGGCTGGAAATCTTTTCTTGCTTTAGCTTTTGACTAAAATCATGAATGTAAAATAGTCAGATGCATTATGGTGCTTTGCTGCCTTTGACACTCAAGGGTTCATGTATGGGAGAAAATATTACTGCAAGACCTTTGGCTCGCCATGAAAGACACTGCAGGAGAAAAAACAGAAGAGCCCTGTGATTAAAAACAACAGCAATGAAAACAAACACAAAAGTGGAGGTCAATTCATGTCATAGAAAAACAGTGCAGAAAATGGGAGAAAACTCTCTCTCTTAATACTGATCCATGGCAAGATTTTGATATCAGAGACAAATCTTCCTGTTGCTCTCTTTTTCATGTTTGGTCTTCCCCTTTGTGATTAGAAGTCTAGGACACTTGGCCCAGTAAAACAGATGCACATTTGTACTACACCTGGTGGGGTTTGGGGGAACTGTTTAGTTCTGGGACTTGAAGTCTGGACTTTGCTCAGGCAAATATTTGTTCCACCTGTCTGAGCTATCTCATTTTAACTCCACTATGCATTTAATACATAGACCACTGATTATGGTGAGGGCTGAATTTTATGGGGTTTTTTTGGCTTTTTGGGTTACATCTGGTGATGTTCAGGAGTTACTCCTGGGTACAATTTTAAAGTGTTTCAGTACCCAGAGTTACTCCTGGGTACACTTTAAAGCCACCTGTCTGATGGCTTGTGTCTGTCTCTCTCTATATGTATTGTCTATCTCAAATGGAACACATCACGATACCATTATTTTCATATGCAAGCTCAGATGAAAGCATGTTGCTAGAATATGAAAAAAGTGTTTGACTTTAATGTTCACTAATATTTTAGCTAGGTTCATGCTTTAAGGGTTTTTGCACAGTGAATCTGTAATTTTCTTCCATGATAACAGTGTTTCTGGGACAGCAAGTGCCGTAGGAGATGCAGTGCATACACAGCTATTGTTTACCTCCCATCTTTGTTCCCATTCACATGGTCCTTTTTAAAAATAGCTTAACAATCCCCAGAAAAGCAAGCCTAAAATGTGACGGTACTGGATTGTTTTTCTCTCTGCTAATGAATAGTGGCAAGGCAATATATGAAGGTTTTTTGTTCTTACCAAATGAACTGTCTTTATAATAGGATCACAGAGCAAAGGGAAAATACCTGTGATTTAAAAAAATCACAAAACAAAGAGTAAAGACATATAGTTCTTCTGAAATTAGGGTGAGGATAGAAGAAACAGTATTTTTCTCTTTAGACTTTGGAAATATTTCCCATGCTATAAATAATAGTAAAATAATAGTCCAAATACTCATTGGGAAGTTTTGGAATGCTTTAATGCTTTTCTAAAAAAAGTATTGATTTATTGACTTCTGTTAATAAAATCACAAAGACTGATCGTGATTGATATCATAATCAATGATAGATGTATCAATTATTTAATTTATTAAATAAAATTAATCAGTTTACTTTTATAATCATTGTATCACTGTATCACTGTCTTCCATATATCATTGATTTGCTCGAGCAGGCACCAGTAACATCTCAATACGTCCTGTCACATGTGAGATAGACCAAGGGCATCATCACCCTCCAGGAACATAAAGAGCCTCAAATCATTCCAGCAGGTCATGGGAATTAGGTCTATAATTGTTACTGGTATTTGGCATGTCCAAATACGACAGAGTAGTGTTGCAGACTCCTCTAAGAGCCTCTGCATCTGCTCTGGATTGCCTCCTGCAAATCACTTCATAGATAAGGGGTAGTCTAAATGTGGCAGTTTATCTGACCATGTATTCTGTACTAGCTGGTATAAATATTCTCTCATATGACCACAATCATAGTGATACAGGGGGCAGAGCTGCTACTGGCTCTCACTGTGCCCAGCCACTCATGAGGCACCGGGAGGGATGGCAGGTTCTAGCCCTGGCCTGCCATCCCAGCAGAGCCTCACAACAAGCCAGACGACCCCCACTCCATGAGGGCCTCCATTTTCCACATCGGACTTCCCCTCATCAGAACTCCACCCAGCAGACCAGCCTATCACAGCCTGGCTCATCGAGATCACCCTGCAGCAGTCTTTTTTAATCCGCCCAGGTGTGCTCATCCAGAGACAGACATGGGGCAGAGCTGCTACTGGCTCTCCCTGTGCCTAGCCGCTCATGAGCCACCTGGGAGGGATGGCAGGTTCCTAGCCCTGGCCTGCCACCCCAGCAGAGCCTCACAACAAGCCAGACGACCCCCACTCCATGAGGGCCTCCATTTTCCACATCCAGACTTCCCTTGTCAGAACTCCACCCAACAGACCAGCCTATCACAGCCCAGCTCATGTGGCTGCAAGCGGCCGCGCAGTTCATCAATAAATGCTGGATTTAAAGATGACTACAAGAGTATGCTACCTGCACGGCAGAGCCTGGCAAGCTACCCGTGTCGTATTTGATATGCCAAATACCAGTAACAATTATAGACCTCATTCCCATGACCTGATGGAATGGTTTGAGGCTCTTTATGTTCTGGAGCAAGCAGGTGCCCTTGGGCTCTACTTGCATGAGACAGGTCATATGGAGATGTTACTGGTGCCTGCTTGAGCAAATCAATGATGAACTGGAAGGCAGTGATACAATGATATCACAATCATTGTGGGACTAGCTAGATCTTACAAACATATTTGCCTGGCCACATTGGATCTCTAAGTAATTAGACCAGAGAGAAATGCTGTTTGCCTCCAAGCAAGCAAGCATGGCTCCCCTGATAACTCAAAGGCAACTAAAATACAAAACTACGGTGAAGTAGACGAGACTTGTGAAGGCTTGGAGAAATATTTAACTGGCATTAATATTAGTCTTTGGTACAGAGACATGCTATCTCAGAAACCCCTTCTCTACCCTATAAAGGCCTTTCCAGGCAGATCTTGGCTCAAGACATTAGCATATAAGGGCCAAGGTGAGGTGCTGGGAGAAATTACCTGAGGGCATTTGACCCTCCCTGCTTCCCATAATAGTGGGAGGGAGGCCTGAGTTGCAGGGTGTATAAAACTAGCCTGCTTCCTCTCTGGGGTCTCTTTTTTTGGGCTGTCTCTTTGTGAGCTCGCACCCTTCTTTCGAGTCTTGTCTTTGTCTTCTCTTTACAGGGCCTTAACACATGGTGGCGGCCATTTTGGCCTACATGTGGCTGGGGTTCTAGCCAGGAATCCTAAGCACAGGGTTTTTCCTATTGTTGATTGGTATGCGCCTGAACCTGTGATAAGTAAAGCCTTTTAAAACTGCATTGGATTCCTGAGTCTTCATCCATTCCCCACCAGCTCCGGAGGTAGAAGGGACTCCTCCCGGCACTGCTGGGGACCCCAGCAGCTTCCCTGACAGAGTAGCTTGCCAGGCTCTGCTGTGCAGGTGGGATATTCTGGTAGTCACCTCAAAACTTGAGTAATTATTGATGAAATGCACAGCCACAAAGCAGCTACGCAAGCCCGGCTGTGATCAGCTCTTCTGCTGGGTGGAGCTCTGAGGAGAGGGGAGTCCGGATGTGGAAAATGATGGCCCTCATGGTGTGGGGCTCCTCTGGCTCCTTGCAAGGCTCTGCTGGAGTGCTGGGTCAGGGCTAGAACCCTCTGGCCCTCCTGGATGCCTCGTGATTAATTTTATTAACTTTTTAATAATTAATAAAATTATGGTTATGAGATTATTAAAATTTATTTTATAATTTTATTAAAAGATTATCCTTATAATAATCCCAGAGGACCAAAGTTTTTTCTGTGTCAAACCATCAACCATCCAGGGCCACAGGGCAGAGCCCTGGAGGTGTAGACAAGCCTGTCTCCTGTCTGCCACTGCTGACACAGCTTGGCACAATTTTATTATTATTAAATAAAATTATGTTATAAGATTTCTGAAACAGAAACTGTCTGTAAGGATTAAGGTATAGATAATGTAATTAAGAAAACCTGCAATTTGGTTGTCTGATACACCAGAATAACACCAGAATAATATACATTCCTCCAAAGACTAGAAATGGAACTCCCATTTGACCCAGCCATACCACTCCTGGGAATCTACTCTGGGAAACCAAAAATACAGAGCGGAAACACCATCCCTACTTTTATGTTCATAGCAGCATTATTCACAATAGCCAGAATCTGGAAGCAACCAGAGTGCCCGAAAATCGATGACTGGATAAAGAAGCTTTGGTACATCTACACAATGGAATACTATGCAGCTGTTAGGAAAAATGAAGTTATAAAATTTGCCTATAAATGGATGGACATGGAGAAGATTATGTTGAGCGAAATTAGCCAGAAGGAGAGAGACAGATACAGAATGACTGCATTTATTTGCATGGCATAAATATATATGTACATATTATGATACCAATATCCAAGGTCAAGTGAAACATATATCAGGAGGTCTTGTCAAAGGTAGAAATTATCACAAACGTGTGGGAGTCAGAGGTTAGGTAAGACAGAAAATGGAACAGTGTGCTAATAATTGTCGAGGGTACTAATGCCAACCTAGAACTGAGCATTAAATAGAGGCAAAAGGATACACATGACAACCTTTTAATGTATGTTTTGTAATCCATAGTCTGAAGGGAAGGAAAAGAGAAAGAGAGAGAAAGGGAAAGAAATAAAGAACCTGCCATGGAGGTGGGCTGGGGAAGGGGAGGGAACCGGGACGTTGGTGGTGGGAGATGGGCACTGGTGGAGGGACGGGTGCTGGAACACTGTATGACCAAAACCCAAATATGAACTTTTTAATTGTATGTCTTTTTATTTGTATATCTCACCGTGGTATAATAAAATACTTAAAAAAACCAAATATGAACTTTTTAATTGTATATCTTTGTAATTGTAAAAATAAAAAATTTTAAAAAAATAATAAAAAATAAAAATAAAGAAATATGTTCAAGAAAACATAGAAATACATTAAATAAAATATAGACAAAATGTTCCATTATGCTGGCTTCTATGATGTCTTTGGTAATTCAACTCCAATGGCATGGGAAACAAATGTAAAAGTAAGCAAATGGTCAGCATCAAATTCAAAAGATTCTCCACAGTGAAAAAGATATATTGCAATACCCATTAAAATACCAGACACTGTACTGAATGTGAAAAAAATACTGCACATCACATTTCAAAACTTATAAGGAACTCAGAAAATTCAACAAGAATAAAAACAATCTACCAAAACTTTGAGAGAATATCTGAAAAAGTACCTCAAAAGAAGACAAACAGATAGTAGATAGGAAAATGGAAATTAAAAATGATCATTATCACTTATTATTAGGGAAATGGCAGTTTCCCCTAACTTTGTAAATCATGATACTTTAATAAAAATAGTTTAAAGAAGTTGTAGCAATCACAAATATATGCCTTTATCCCATCTATAAGTTTTGTTAGGAAATAATCTATGTAATAATTTTAAATTGGTAGGAAAACTAAATGCTTTATTCAGAGGTGACTACAAGAGTATGCCACCTGCACGGCAAGCCTGGCAAGCTGCTCATGTCTTATTTGATATGCCAAATACCAGTAAGATTTTATATTAGGTCATTCCTATGACCTAATATAATGGTTTGAGACTCTTTATGTTCCTGGAGCAAGCGGATCCTTTGGTTCTAGCTAGCATGAGACAGGACATATGGAGATATTACTGGTGCCCGCTCTAGCAAATAGATGATAAACGGAAGATAGTGATAGTGATAGTGATTAGAAATGTAAATCACAATGACACAAGCCAGAAACAAGTGCTTGTGGAGGAAAAGGAACCCTGCTATGTATTCATAGGAAAGTAAACTGGTTCAGCCTGGAGATTTCTTCAAATGTTAAAAAATAGGTCTACTGTGATGTAGATAACCCACTCCTAGGAATCTACCCAAATAGCACATATATGCAAATTCAGTAAGATATATACCTATAAACCCATTTGATGCAGCTCATTTAAAATAGCCATGATCTGAAGACATCCTAAATACCCAAAGTCATGACTGGATAAAGAATGTGCTATAGTGCGCAAAGGAAAATTACTAAGCAATAAGAAAACATGAAATTGTGCCTTTTTCTACTACAGCGATGGAACTGGAGGGTGTCATGGTGAACAAAATAAGAGTGAGAAAGACAAATAAGAAACAAGGAAATAGACTAAACCTAACCAAAAATACCCTTTTACTCTGACCCCACACAAACTGAGACACCAGAGTCAGCGGATGTGGTATCAAAGGGAGAGTCTACTGGTGAAGGGATGCCAGTAATTGATGGTGCACGTATTGTGGTAACATACTCTAAGGAGTAAAAATTGTAACACTAATTGTAACAAAAATTGTAAACTAAGACAAATGAAGTCTTGAATATTTATAAAAAATTTATCCCTTTATATAAAATTATTTTTATAGCTGCAAAATTAAAAAATTATTAATAAATTACACTAAAAGTATTAGCATAAATAATATTATATAAATATATTATATATTAGTATACATTATAGTAAAAGTATTAATAAATTATACTAGTAAATTCATTTAGTTAGTAAATTAAGATAAAGTGTTTTTTAGAAGCTGATTCAATTTCATTCGCTTTCAGCAGATCAAAAAACTCTTGAGAGGTATTTGCAAACTGCTTCATTACCCAGCTAAATGGCTGATTCAGTGTATTGTAACATCAACTGGTTTTAAACAAGGTCCACTCCATCCACAAGCCGCCCACTCTATTCACTACAGTTTGACATAAATTCACTATTTTTTGTTCAATTGTAAAATTAAGTGTGGAGTATTTGTTGTCCAGATCATATAAGTAGACCAGTAAATAAGTAGACCAGTAAAGAATAGAGTTCTTTGACTTTGTTTCTATGTTTATAATTGAGTTAAAATTCAGAATTTATTGAGAATTCTAATCCATAGAGGGCAAACCAAAGTGCAGTCTCCATTTTTTCTTCTTTCACTACCTCTCACCAAAGTCCCCTTACTGTACTGACCATATTACTGCCAGTTTCAAGGAGTGGGAATTCTGTTGTGATAACAAATTTTGTTAACGAGAAAATGTAAAGAAATTAAACATGTTCTCTCTTCACAGATTCTACTGCCATCTGGGTCTTTGGAATGATCTCACTTTTTTTGGATCTTTTTCTCTGTCTTCCAAATGTACTTTACTTTTTCCAAATCTCCCAATGTGGGTCACTCACTGCTTTCACTGGGAGATATAGCAGAAGAAGGCTGAATGTGACTTCGAGGATGCTGGCAAGTAGAGAAGCAAAAAGATGACTCAAAGTTCAATTGAGCCTATAGAGATAAATGATTCGCCTGCAGAAATTTGGAAATATATTTTGCTAATAATTCAAAACTCATTTTCCTGTGGTGTCAC